>LPNX010002697.1:444921-536829 GCA_001517045.1 Pseudotsuga menziesii
GAGGGGGGGAACGAGGGACGAGGGGTTATGGTGATTTTTTTTTAAATTTATAAATTTTAAAAAAATGTTTTTTTAAGTTTTTATAAAAGAAATTTAAATTTTAAATTTTTTTTTTTGGAATATTTATAATTTTTTTTAAACTGCTTTTATAATTATGATAAAATAATATAATTATGTCATTTTTTGAAAAAGGGTGCTATCGGTAGCATTAGTTTTCAATTCATGGCTTGATTTTAAGGTTTTTGTAAACAACAATTATGATTGTTTTGGTCAATGTCTATATTTTTTACAACAAAACAAAGTGGTGCAACAGGTAGCACCAGTTTTTTATTTGGGGTTATTTTTTTATTATTTACGATATGAGAGAACCCCAACACAAAAATGCAGAAAAATTTGATGAAGCTAAAGAAGCTACATAGTTTTCTTAAAGTTGTTGAGTGTCACATCCCCTCCCATCAATCCGACCACGTAGAGAACATGAACGATGTAGGGTGTGCAAAATTTCTCCCCCGTGACCATATTATAAAATTTATTAATATCTTAATGCGTGTGAAAATTCTTAAATATAAACACAACGGAATTAACTCTATTAATGCACACACACAACATGCGATTACTGGTATAATCACCACATGCATATCAATAAAACCATGCACAATAATAAATCATTTTCATGCTATATATAGGAATCTAATTGAATCATTCATGTTGAGTATGTTCATTGAATTAACACAATTAACAGTCATTCGTAACACATAAAGTAAGCATAATCAAAGGAAATAGAAACACTTATCTTTTAATTGTAATTGACCAAGCAACTAGTTATGGAAGAGCAATGTTCCACCCAACCATAGGTATATGTCCAACCTATATTGCTTTATATGAGAGACCACCCCCGAGCTGGGTTATGTATCTCCTAAGGAGGAACTACTTAGGCTCACTCACAGCCATAAAAACAATTACTCATGCTAAGCTAGCACACAACTTGGTTTTCCAAGCATGTAGGGATGTAGGGAAGGATATAACTAATCCAGTGAGCTCAACCATAGAGCTAAAGGCATCTCAATTTAACTTCAAATATCCTTGGCACCCACATTACCTACCACACCCAACACAAGGAAGGTCCCATTCTCTACTACACAGTCCCTTCAATGCCCCTTCCCTCCAGCGCTCTTCAGGGTGGGAAAAGAAAGGCGTAAGTTTCTAAATGTTCAGATATTACTACCTTCACTAGGTTTATCAAACTATTCCTATCTCTTATCTCAATCCCGCTTCAATCCACTCTTGTGTTTTTCCAATTTTTGGCCACGTGACTATCAATCTGTAATGTCCCTATTTCAAAATTTTATTAAATGACCAATTGTTCCACGTTTTCCCCAATTTCAACCTTAACTAGTTTTGATGTCTAGACCTCCAAATTGGCCCAAATGCTACCAAATTTTCTCTGAAGGTACATGACTGATATTAGAACTTAAATATGATGTTCGGATATGTTTAAGGACCTTCCAATTAATTCTACAAACTTGTTTAATGTTCTTTTCAAAGTAGGAGTCGGAAATGGCTTCACAAATGATCCCAAAGTCACTTGAATTTATGAACAAAGGTTGGGAATGTGTAAGGGACCTTTTAAAAGTCTCATATGCATCATGGTTCAGTTTATACATGCTGTTATGAATCTTTCCAAAACAACTCCCAAGTCACAATTTCGACCCTTAGCATCAATTTGAAAAACTCTCATGAATATGGAAAATGTAATTAGGCCATTGTGACCCGATGCAAAATTTGGGACATGAAAAATCCCCCCTTCCCAATATTTCTTGTCCTCAAGAAATTTCATACATGGGTGTTGAAGAACCTTCTTTCTGTATGATTTTTTGAAGTTGCCACTGAGTTTCCCAACTTTGAGTCTTTGAGATTCCATGAAGATTTTCGAGAGAAACCACCTAGCTTGTTGCTGCACTACTCTGATTAAAATCACTTTATTAAGTGGGGAATTCATCTCCCCTACTGCTTGTTTCCCAAAAAATTGAAATCAATGGGATAAAAACTATCCCGGGGTCCCATTGCTTGTATTGCACTCCAACAATTAAGATTGTTCTCCAACCCATACCTTTAGGAAAGAAAATTCTGGGATCCCATTTTCTTGTATACATTATTCCAAACATCATGAGTACATAATATATATCATCAAAGTACATAACAACATAATAAAAATGTACATCAAGGAGGTTCCTCATCAAAAAATTATGAAAGTGCTTATACCTCCAAGTAAGTAGACCACCATTTGCCAAGTGCATACAAGCTTCAAGTGACCAATCAAATCTTCTCCAATGACATAGGTGAGAATCCCATGTCCTATAATGCTGCTCCAAAAGGATGTTATATGCATCAAAATATTCAGCCATGTATTCTTTCATACAAGAAGTGAATGAAGAATCTCCACTCAAATATGAACCAAATAGTGAGCAAAAGAAACAAGGAGACTTCAAATGACTCATAGAAGTCTCACCCATACATCCATGAATGAGAGAATCATAAATATATAACAATTTATGTGGCTGGTAACAAAAATGTTCTCAAATCATAAATCTATTCTCTCCAATGTTGGATGAAGTTTCTCCAACATCAAATGAACCAAGTGTGGAGCAAGAAAAACCATGAGTCTTCAAGTGACTCAAATGAATATCATAGGTGCATCCATGTAGATGTGCATCATCATAAAGTAACAAATGATGCTGCTGAAAATGTGAATACGAGTGTGCTCCAACCATATCATCGTAAAACGTAAATCTAGTATTTCCATACTCCTCATGTGGCACCATCAAAAAGAACCCTTTCACAATCAACCCTTGGGGAAAAGGCACCAAATCTTATCCCAATGCAATTAAAATGAGTAAAATGGATTCCGATGCTTAAGTACTGAACATGAAACTTGTAATGCACATTAATGATAGTACATTCATCATACACTTATCATATATACATTTTATCATTTGAAATAATCAACATTATCATAGCATACATCAATGTAGTGGGGAAATGGTCATTGTTTGCTCATTAATAATCACTTTTCCATAAAACCATTTGATATTTAGACCTGTTACTTTCTCAGAATGAAGAACATATAATATTTATATTATTATAATCAGTAATGTACAGTGAAAATATTCTCCCAATTTGAAATCATTAGCATTACAATGGTGCACAACAAGATAGTGGGGGAATGGCATTGTTTCTTCATTGTTTAACATTTTTACATGAAATATTTTTGAATTTAGACCTAAGAGTATTCTAAACTTAAAATAAAGAGAATTTACATCATAAAATAAAATAATTTAGCATTATAATCTTCCCCAAAGAGATCAATAGCTCATCCACAGCACAATCCCTCCATGAGCAAGAATATGCCATAAAAACTAGAAATGGTTGAGAGAAAGTGTTGCAATAGAAGAATCCACAATATTCCCTATAGATTAAAACTTAAAATAATACTCCATTAAATATCCATGAAATATCCGATTTTCCTCTCCAAACACCAACTTGGATGGGAATCTTTCACCCTCGAAATTGGCTAAGGCAAGAAAACTAGTCATCCACTAGCTCTCACAATTCACAAATGACAATTTCTCAAATGATAAAAAACCATTCTCTTGGTTGATTCCTATAATTTATAAACCTCCTTAGCCTTATAATTTTCCAAATCCATCCATAAATTCAATCCAATTCTAATTAGGGTGTGGGATCACGAATTGACACGTGTTCCCTCTTTCCTAGCCTTCCACCTTCCCCAAATTTGAGTAGGAGTCCATTGAGCTTCCCAAACTCACATTAGAGATATATTTGATGGTATATTTCGACCTGACATGTCATATATGTCATATTTCATCCTTCGGATCTGATTTGTATCATAGGTGTCATAGCATCTTCATCATTGTTGTCATAGAGCTAGGGAATCTAGTCCAAGTGTCTCATTAGCTCCAAAATGACTCTTCCTTTCCCATGTAAGTTACATTTCTTCCCAAATTAAACCTATTATTCATATGGAAAAATTTATTCACCTTATAACTCATCCAATAACCTTTATTATTCCCATGGATTCGAAATTGCAAGAGGAGGTTTCCATTTGGTACCAAATTTATAGCTTGTGTGGGCCCCATAGTCTCCATGTGTCTCCATGCTCAATTTCTACTTTGATTTTTCCTTGTATTTATTTATTTATCTCATTTATTAAATATTTATGCCATTCTAATTTTCAAACATCATTTATTGTCCCCCTTATTCCAAATCCCAAAGCTTCCACCCCCAACCTAGGAAACTAGTAATTTTCCTCCTTGGCAATTATTTGACCCTTAGCATCAATTTGACAAACTCTCATGAATATGGAAAATGTGATTAGGCCATTGTGACCCAATGCAAAATGTGGGAGATGAAAAATCCTCCCTTCCCAATATTTCTTTTCCTCAAGCAATTTCAAACATGGGTGTTGAAGAACCTGCTTTCTGTATGATTCTTTGAAGATGCCATTGAGTTCCCAACTTTGAGTCTTTGAGATTCCATGAATATTTGAGAGAGGAACCACCATGCTTGATTCTACACTACTCTGTTTAAAATAAGTTTATTAAGTGGGGAATCCATCTTCCATACTTCTTGTTTCCAAAAAAATTTGAAATCAATGGGGCTAAAATCTATCCCAGGGTCCCATTGCTTGTACTGCACTCCAACAATTAAGAGTGTTCTCCAACCCATACCTTTAGGAAATAAAATTCTTGGATCCCATTTTCTTTTATGCATTCTTCCAAACATCATGAGTACACAATATATATCATCAAAGTAAATAACAACATAATTAAAATGTACATCAAGGAGGTGCCTCATCAAAAAATCATGAAAGTGCTTATACCTCCAAGTAAGTAGACCACCATTTGCCAAGTGCATACAAGCTTCAAGTGACCAATCAAATATGCTCCAATGAAATAGGTTAGGATCCCATGTACTATAATTCTGCTCCAAAATGATGTGATATGCATCAAAATATTCATCCATGTATTCTTTCATCCAAGAAGTGAATGAAGAATCTCCACCAAAATCTGAACCAAATAATGAGCAAAAGAAACAAGGAGACTTCAAATGACTCAAAGAAGTCTCACCCATACATACATGAATGAGATAATCATAAATATATAACAAAGTATGTGGTTGGAAACAAAAATGTTCTCCAATCATAAATCTATTCACCCTAGTGTTGGATGAAGTTCCTCCAACATCAAATGAACCAAGTGTTGAGAAATAAAAACCATGAGTCTTGAAGTGACTCAAATGCATATCATAGGTGCATCCATGTAGATGTGGATCATCAAAAAGCAACAAATTATTCTTCTTAAAATGTGAATAAGAATGTGCTCCAACCATGTCATCATAAAAAGTAAATCTAGAAGTTCCATAATCCTCATGTGGCACCATAAAAAAGAACCCTTTCACCCATACTTCATTGAGACTAATGCTGCAAAACATGGAATTGTAGGATGTAGGAGAAAGAACCAACTCACCCAAATGATCAAAAAGTGAAAAATTTTCATCATGTGAAGGATCCATAGGGGTATGATTATGTACCTCCCTTAAAATTGAAAAAATTTCCCCATAGGTTGGTTCCAAGGTAGTGGAATCATGCACTTCAAAAAGTGTGCACCCATCTTCAGGAGGAAAATTGAGTTACTCTTCCACCACAACAAGTGATTGGATGCCATCAATATGATATTTAAACACATCAGGCAAATTAAAATTTCCATATTTCTCATGATTCACCATGTCATGAGAATCCTCCAAACAATCTACCATTTGACAATCTGAAACATAGGAGGAAAAACAAGTGTCTTGCAACGTTTCAAGAAGTTGCTCATTTTGAATTGTGAGATTATGGATATATTCATTATTATTCAAGTATGCATCATATAACAATTCATTAAGCTCAAACAAATGGTTTCTATCAAAAATCAAAGACATGAAATTACCTTTGATGTTGCACATTGCTCTTTGAATCTTCTCCATGTCTTCAAGGAAGGATGGCTCCTCCAATGAAATAACTCTCCAATAGGAATTTGACACTAATTCTTGAGTGTCATGGAGTATTCTAAGGGCCTATTGGATCTTATATTTATTCATATTTAAGGGACCTTCAAGAAAATTAGCCTCTTGCAAATGAACCTCCATATCCTACACATGTATCCTTGCATTGAGCATAGGTATGTTCCACTGCTTGGAACTAGTTTGTTTGCCCTGATGACACTCGTCTCCTCCTAGTTTGTAACTATAAAGCTAGTTGATTATTTTTTCAAGCTTTTCAAATAACTGAAAATGTCCAAAAAAATAAAAAAACCAATAATCCGGACAAGGAAAGATGTTATCTTTGGCAGCTGTCGAGTCGTGTCACCTTCGAACAGAGCACTGTATATCACATCCATTGGTTGGGTTATAGTTTGACTTTAGGAGCTGTACTCGTTTATCTGAGTTTATCTCCACTGACTGGTTAAGATTCCAGTCCCTATGGAGCCTCTGTTGATGCCTCCTATGTCACATAGATGTCCCAGTTTTTATATCGAGTCTATGTTGCCTTCATTCAGTCACCATACGTCGTTATGCTCTTGTTCGAAGGAAGTTGAAACTTGTGTCGGCCATTCCTCAGTTATCTTTCCTTTGCATGTCGGCCATTCCCGGTACAGTTACTGGTTCGTTCACCCTATGATCAAGTCCTTCCACATTATACAGATTTGCTGAGTACCTCGCGTTGGATGATGCGGGATGCCTTAATGCCCTCCTTCCAGCGGATTTCATCCCATCGACTTTAGATCATTTATTCTGGGATTGGAATCTAGAGTCATTTTGAGTGCCTTGAGACTTGCAGTCATCAGTGGCAGGTTCTCTTGCCATCGAAAGTTTCTTGGGAATACATCAATGTCCCCTGATCGATGGATCCTCTCAAGTGTTCGACCTCAACACATTTATTCACACTTGTTAGTTTTCACTCTAGTACCTTGATTCCCATTTTCATTATTGGTGGGTGATATCGCGTCTATTAGCGGTATACATTAATGATCGGTAATCAGATGATGGACTACTATGTTCGACCTCGACACCTTTATTCGCATAGTCAGACATGTACTCGTAGAGGTTTGTGTAGAAGACTTTCCAGATTGGTGGCATCTCTTATATGCTACCTCCTTGATCGTGCCAGTGTTCATGAGATTTCAGCTCTCGTGACTTGATTCCAATGTATGTCAGATATTTCCAGCCATTATGGAGATCTTGATCTATTATATCTTCATCCATTATGGAAATCATGGTCCTTTGTATATCTTCATCATGGAGATTCTGATCTATGTATATTGTAAGTGGCGATGACCACATATGTGATATCATGTATCATGCCTATTCATGGCCATTGTACTCTTATGTATCTGGGACTGCTATATGTACTTGCAGTTATATGCAGATTTGTATTATTGTACTATGCTGATTGGGTGGCTGGTCTTCCATTTGGGTTCCTTCATCACTCCACTTCTGGGATGTACTTATAATGTATTTCGGCCATCGTATGACCCCTCTGACCTCACACATTAGGGGGCATCTGTTATAGCGGATTTCACCACTCCAAGTGAATCACACTTTGTATGGCCTTCCCATGTCCCGCTGCAGACTCTTTAGACCCCATGGACCATATTTTATCCTTTGATGTTTCCTTGATCATCCCTAAAACTATATGAAAGATGATATACGCAGATTTTTACCCGATAACCACGTACATACGCGGGTTTGACCCATATAACCACGTACATCGGGATGTGTGCATAATCCAAATCCTTTTGGAGTTTTCCTTGACATGGATCCGACTCATTCGACTCCTAGCCTTCCATATGCCTTGAGATCGCTCGGATTCGACCCTTCATTATCCCTTGTGAAGCTATATAAGGAACCCCTTGGTACATTGAAGGCATATAGAGAGATTGAGAGCAACGAAACTATAGTCCATTGTTGCCGGAATTTATACTTGAGTTTGCATCCCTTTGTCCCTTTGGAGCACTTTTGTGTTCTTCCCAAGCTTGCCTTTTGCTAGTGAGCTTGCTATCGTGAGATGGAGGATTGAGGTGGTGGAGGCCCAAGTGGGGGATTCAGTTTCTTCGGTTCGCAGACGTGTCGTCAAAGGTTGTATCTATCTTGTAATCTCTGATTTATATTAATAAGAACTATCTTTTCCTGTCCAATGATGTGTATTTGATTGAATATTGTATCCATTGGAATATGTCAAATGCTTTTACATTATTGATTATATATGCTAGAATAGATCTAACACCATGATATATAGTATGCTTGTATTGTTTACTTGTTGTTGAGGAAGTATTATATCAATTCAAGCTGAAGATTGGAAAGCTCAACAGGGATCTACTTCAACCGTCCAGAATAAGGTATGAGGTCTGATCCTTTAGTGTTAGACATTTTATTTCTATTGCATATTGGGAAAGATTGATTTCTGGAGTCAAAGTTGTCTGTTGTGGTACCCCAAGCCATAGGAATTTCTCTCCGTAACAGAATTGGCGACTCCGCTGGGGATGTTCCTTGTTTTTATTTTGGGGTTTGCGGGCAATATGGGCTTGATATTATTGACTTGCTCTCTATTTCTCCCTGTTTATGTGTTGCATTTTATAGCATGTTCATCCATTGACACTCCCCTTTATTTGTTTGACCCTTGGCCTAATTTTTACCACTGCCTTCTCTGTATACGCAGGTTTTTGGCCAAAAGTCGCATACATACGCGGATTTTTGGCCAAAATTCGCGTATACACGCAGGTTTTTGGCCAAAATCTGCATATACGCGCAGGTTTTTGGCTAAAAGTCGCGTATATATGCAGCTGTTCTTTAAACAATCACGTACATCCTCCCTTTTGGTGAGTTTGATGTTGTGGGAAGTTGCTGGGTGGGTTGTGAGTGTGGTTGGGTCTTCGTTGGGTCTGATGTTGTCTGTTGGATGCTTCTTTTGTGACCAGAGACCGATTTTTCATTGATGTTTCTTTGAAAGTAATTTTAGTCATTTATCCTTTTTGTTTTTCCATTAGTGCATTACTCTTTTTTGTCTCGGTGTCTTGATGGGATTGTCTTTATACTTGTTGCAGAGACTGAGAGTTTTAGATGACTTTAATTGCATTTTTCATTCTTTTATATTGAAAAATACAAAGTAGTTGAACTCTTAGTTGCATCTTAGATATGGATTTGAGAAGGTACTTGCATTGGATTGCTTGGATGAGAGTTTTATTTAGGCTTTCATATAGAAGGATTGCATTGGCATTCGGAAAGGAATATATATTTATGCATCTCATGTAGTGGCATACCCTATTTTTCATTTGACAAAGATTGCACTTAGTATTGTTTGTTATGGTGTGCATATTTATTTCACTACTGAGTCATAATGTCACTAGTTGCACGGCCATTTCCCTTTGAGTAATTACAACCAATTAAAATCAACGCATAATTAAAATGAATTACACTCTTTTCTTTTTTAGGGTGCACCAACAAGATTAGGTTTTAGGGTCTTGGAATAGTTCATTGTGAGTTAATTCTCCAAGACCACTAAACAATAACATGTATGTGTCTGTCCAGGTGAGAGTGTGAAATTCCCTTGTATAATTGGTGTTTCTTAGGATCCTCCTCTCAAAATGGAGTTAAGCACGAGGCAGTGTGAGCAGTTATGATTGGGATGACCCCTGGTTGTAACTGAGTAGCACCGGAGATATTTCTAGGATTGTATTCGTATCTGGGGGCTCTTTCGAGAGTTTCAGGCTTTGCTACCCTGCCCATACGGTCAATCCCGCCTGCGACTGTCCTCCTGAGCATTGATTATATTGAGGTGACATTAGTTTCCTTACCTAGGTTATCGAGGGGGTTCTCTGCAGGGGTTATTCTGCAGGTGTCCTGGCCAGGTAGAGGTCGGAAAGCATAGTCGCTATATGTGTTGAAGCTGAGGGCCACTATAATTGGTTACATACCTCCGCTTGTAGTGTATGGGAGTTTCGAGCCTCTCCTAAGTGAGACATACCTGCTGCATTCGGGAGCTCACATATCCTCCCCTTGGTTTGCTTGTATTTTGGCTGTAGATTTTCTTAGGAGTGTGATCTTTGTGCACTAGTTGGAGTTTGGGATCGTGGTTACTTGAGTATATTTATGCTCTCTTGAGTTTGGGTCCTTTTTATTTTCGGCATGCCTGGTATCCTATCACCTGTCCTTAGTCCTAGTACGGACCCTGGTGTCAGACTTGGGGGCATCACAGCCCCTTACCGTGCTCATAGATTTGGGAATGGTCATATTCCATCCTCTACTCCATTTTTGGAGGATTTTTATTCCTTTTTCTCGGTCTTTACACTAGTGGTCACCCTCATGAGGGTGGTGGTGGATGCGTGAACGTTTGGTCTACACCCTACTTTCCTTTTTATGTCCCATCGTTCACCGCATTGTTTCCTTTGGGTGCAGTTGTCATGATCATTCCTCCCTATATCCTATAGTTTGGATTCTTTATTGACTATTTTGGGTTGTTTTGGACTAATATGGTTGTCATGTAGGATCCAGTTTTTGTACACTCTCTCCGAGGTTTCGACCCGTTCGTGCCTATCACAGATATTATGTCTGAACTGGCATATAGGTTAGGATTTCACATCCGCTTGCACTTATGTATTTCCTTATGACCATTCCATCTTAACCTTAGGTACGAATCCATTCCATGGTATCACGGAACCTTCATGCTACTGTTAGAAGTGGTACTATGTGAATGGTAGAGCTTTCTTTTACATGGGTGCCCTAGTTAGCTCCCTTTTGCATTTGGTACCCATGTTGTGAGTCCTCTCTTAGGTCTGGGAGTCCCTTTTAGTCCCACCATGTCCTTGAGCAAGAGCTTCACACTCCTCTTGAACTTTATGTTGGCCATTTCCTTGGGACTCCCTTATGTCAAGTTGTGAATGCATTATCATGAGCTTTTCCTACCTTATTGAGCTTTATGCCGGCTCCCCTGACATTGCGTTTCAGCCACATAGCCCGAGCTTGTCTCATGTCTAGCCATGCAGAGCCATTTTTTATATCCTTCCCAGCTTGATTTCCTTTTTACCGGGAGGGGATTTTCCCCTGAGTGTCGATATCCTACACATGTATCCTTACATTGAGCATAGGTATGTTCCACTGCTTGGAACTAGTTTGTTTTCCCTGATGACACTCGTCTCCTCCTAGTTTGTAACTATAAAGCTAGTTTATTCTTTTTTCAATCTTTTCAAATAACTGAAAAAGTCCAAAAAAATCAAAAAACAAAAAAGCCGGACAAGGAAAGATGTTATCTTTGGCAGCTGTCGATTTGTGTCACCTTCGAACAGAGCACTGTATATCACATCCATTGGTTGGGTTATAGTTTGAATTTAGGAGCTGTACTCATTTATCTGAGTTTATCTCCACCGACTGGTTAAGCTTCCAGTCCCTATGGAGCCTCTGTTGATGCCTCCTATGTCACATAGATGTCCCAGTTTTTATATCGAGTCTATGCTGCCTTCATTCAGTCACCATACGCTGTTATGCTCTTGTTCGAAGGAAGTTGAAACTTGTGTCGGCCATTCCTCAGTTATCTTTCCTTTGCATGTCGGCCATTCCCGGTACAGTTACTGGTTCGTGCACCCTATGATCAAGTCCTTCCACATTATACAGCTTTGCTGAGTACCTCGTGTTGGATGATGGGGGATGCCTTAATGCCCTCCTTCCAGCGGATTTCACCCCATCGACTTCAGATCATTTATTCTGGGATTGGAATCTAGAGTCATTTTGAGTGCCTTGAGACTTGCAGTCATCAGTGGCAGGTTCTCTCGCCATCGACAGTTTCTTGGGAATACATCAATGTCCCCTGATCAATGGATCCTCTCAAGTGTTCGACCTCAACACATTTATTCACACTTGTTAGTTTGCACTCTAGTACCTTGATTCCCATTTTCATTATTGGTGGGTGATCTCGCATCTGTTAACGGTATACATTAATTATCGATAATCAGACGATGGACTACTATGTTCGACCTCGACACCTTTATTCTCATAGTAGGACATGTACTCGTAGCGGTTTGTGTAGAAGAATTTCCAGATTGGTGGCATCTCTTATATGCTACCTCCTTGATCATGCCAGTGTTCATGAGATTTTAGCTCTCGTGACTTGATTCCAGTGTATGTCAGATATTTCCAGCCACTATGGAGATCTTGATCTGTTATATCTTCAACCATTATGGAGATCATGGTCCTTTGTATATCTTCATCATGGAGATTTTGATCTATGTATATTGTACGTGGCGATGACCACATATGTGATATCATGTATCATGCCTATTCATGGCCATTGTACTCTTATGTATCTGGGACTACTATATGTACTTGCAGTTATATGCAGAGTTGTATTATTGCACTATGATGATTGGGTGGCTGGTCTTCCATTTGGGTTCCTTCATCGCTCCACTTCTAGGATGGACTTATAATGTATTTAGGCCATCGTATGACCCCTCTCACCTCACACATTAGGGGGCATATATTATAGTGGATTTCACCACTCCAGGTGAATCATACTTTGTATGGCCTTCCCTTGTCCCGCTGCAGACTCTTTAGATCCCATGGGCCATCTTTTATCCTTTGATGTTTCCTTGATCATCCCTAAAACTATATGAAATATGATATATGTGGATTTTTACCTGATAACCGTGTACATATACGGGTTTGGCCCATATAACCGCTTACATCGGGATGTGTGCATAATCCAAATCCTTTTGGAGTTTTCCTTGACATGTATCTGACTCATTCGACTCCTGGCCTTCCATATTCCTTGAGATCGCTCGGATTAGACCCTTCATTATCCCTTGTGAAGCTATATAAGGAACCCCTTGGTACATTGAAGGCATATAGAGAGATTGAGAGCAACGAAACTATAGTCCATTGTTGCCGGAATTTATACTTGAGTTTTCATCCCTTTGTCCCTTTGGAGCACTTTTGTGTTCTTCCCAAGCTTGCCTTTTGCTAGTGAGCTTGCTATCGTGAGATGGAGGATTGAGGTGGTGGAGGCCCAAGTGGGGGATTCAGTTTCTTCGGTTCGCAGACGTGCCGTTAGAGGTTGTATCTATCTTGTAATCTCTGATTTATATTTATAAGAACTATATTTTCCTGTCCAATGATGTGTATTTGATTGAATATTGTATCCATTGGAATATGTCAAATGCTTTTACATTATTGATTATATATGCTAGAATAGATCTAACACCATGATATATAGTATGCTTGTATTGTTTACTTGTTGTTGAGGAAGTATTATATCAATTCAAGCTGAAGATTGGAAAGCTCAACGGGGATCTACTTCAACCGTCCGGAATAAGGTATGAGGTCTGATCCTTTAGTGTTAGACATTTTATTTCTATTGCATATTGGGAAAGATTGATTTCTAGAGTCAAAGCTGTCTGTTGTGGTACCCCAAGCCATAGGAATTTCTCTCCGTAACACTTCATGAAGCTCAAGTGGTGATGGGGAAGTTGATCTTGTTTCTTCTTCAACTGATACAAGGTCTTAATTTTAATGTTTAATGGAATTTTGGATTGTAGAAACACTTTCAAAAGTGATCTCTATGTCACCAACATAGAGGTGTGAGCACCCACCAGTAGGTACTCCTTCATAGTTCAATCATCCATCAGTAGATGCTCTTTGTTTCATTTTCAAGGTAGAATCTGTATCGAAATGATATTCAATATTTTCAATAGAAAATTATTCATACTCATGTGATGTCTCTTCATATTTTTTAGATTCACTTGGGAGTGAATTTTGATCCTCTTCATGTACTACTTCTTCTACTTCACCTATTTCATAACTAGGTGGTTCATGGGTCTCCTCCTTTTGATCCTTCAAGAAAGCTGATGCATTTTTCCCCTTGGTTTTATTAAAATCAATATTTTTTTTCCAACTTTGGATAGACAAAAAATAGAATCCTTTCATAATATTCTTGGTCATGTCTTCAATTATAGGTTCAATGATTTTTATATGCTCCTCGCCATCATATGAGGTTCCCCTTTCATCCTTAGTCATTGTTTCCTCTTCAACAAAAGCACTTTTGGGTTTAAATATCTAATGGTGGTCCCTACATTCTTGTCCTCATAAATATCAGACCAAATTAGGTGCCAAGAACCTGGCTCTGATACCACTGTAATGTCCCTATTTTGAAATTTTATTAAATGTCCAATTTTTCCACTTTTCCCCCAATTTTGACCTTAACTAGTTTTGATGTCTAGACCTCCAAATTGGCCCAAATGCTCCCAAATTTTCTCTAAAGGTGCATGAATGATATTATAAATTAAATATGATGTTCATATATGTTTAAGGACCTTTCAATTACTTCTGCAAACTTGTTTAATGTTCTTTTCACAGTAGGAGTCTTTACTAACAAATTGATGCTCTAATTCCCCTTGGGTAATTGTCGAAAATGGATTCACAAATGATCCCAAAGTCACTTGAATTTCTGAACAGAAGCTGGGGATGTGTAAGGGACCTTTTCAAAGTCTCATATGCATCATGGTTCAGTTTATACATGCTATTATGACTCTTTCCAAAACAACTCCCAAGTCACAATTTCGACCCTTAGCATCAATTTGACAAACTCTTATGAATATGGCAAATGTGATTAGGCCATTGTGACCCAATGCAAAATTTGGGACATGACACAATCACAAAATTCCGCTTTCGGGCTTTAAAATCTAAGTCTTCCTAGATTTTCGGCTCTTGTCACTCTCAGTTTCACCCTGGATATTATATATATGGATCCCCCACTGGATTTCACTCCTCCCATGAATTTTTGGGTGTTTTTGGCACTTCAAAATGTGGGTTCTTCCCAAGTTGCGTTTTCTACAAAATGTTGGGGGATTTGTAAAATAATTGAGAAAATAAAGTCATTTCAAACAATTTTTAACATATTTTCAGCTATTTTATGTATAAAAATGATATTGGGAGGGGGGAGAGGGGGAGGGGCACTAGGAGGGGAAGAGGCATGAGCCACAGGGAGAGGGAGGGCGAGGGGAAAATGGAAAGGTGGTAATGGTGGGGGAGGGGGGCGGGTGATGAGGANGTTATGGTGATTTTTAAAAAATTATAAATTTTAAAGCTTTTTATAAATTTTTAAAGTTTTTATAAATTTTTAAAAATGTTTTTTAAATTTTTATAAAAGAAATTTATAATTAAAAAAATACTTTTTTTGGAAGATTTATAATTATTTTTAAATTGATTTTATAACTATGTCATTTTTTGAAAAATGGTGCTATTGGTAGCATTAGTTTTCAATTCATGGCTTGATTTTAAGGTTTTTGTAAACAACAATCAGGATTGTTTTGGTCCATGTCTATATTTTTCACAGCAAAAAAAAGTGGTGCAACCGGTAGCACCACTTTTTTATTCGACGTTGTTTTTATTATTATTTACGATATGAGAGAACCCCAACATAAAAATGCGAAAAAAGTTGGTGAAGCTCAAGAAGCTACATAGTTTTGTTAAAGTTGTTGAGTGTCAAATCCCCTCCCATCAATCTAACCACGTAGTGAACATGAATGATGTAGGGGATGCAAAATTTCTCCCCCATGACCATATTATAAAATTAATTAATATCTAAATGCTTGTGAAAATGCATAAATATAAACACAACGGAATTAACTCTATTAATGCACACACATACAACATGCGATTACTAGCATAATCACCACATGCATATCAATAAAACCATGCACAAAAATAAATCATTTTCATGCTATATATAGGCATCTAATTGAATAATTCATGTTGAGTATGTTCATTGAATTAACACAATTAACAGTCATTCGTAACACATAAAGTAAGCATAATCAAAGGCAATAGAAACACTTATATTTTAATTGTAATTGATCAAGCAACTAGTTATGGAAGAGAAATGTTCCACCTAACCGTAGGTCTCTGTCCAACCTATATTATTTTATATGAGAGACCACCCCCAAGCTGGGATATGTATCTACTAAGGAGGAACTACTCAGGATCACTCATAGCCATATAAACAATTACTCATGCTAAGCTAGCACACAGCTGGGTTTTCCAAGCATGTAGGGAGGCAGGGAAGGATATAGCTAATCTAGTGAGCTCAACCACAAAGCTACAAGAATATCAATTTGACTTCAAATATCTTTGGCACCCACATTACCTACCACACCCAACACAAGGAAGGTCCCCTTCTCTAGTACACAGCCCCTTCAACGTCCCTTCCCTCCAGCGCTCTTCAAGGTGGGCACATAATGGTATAAGATGCTAAATGCTCAGATATTACTAACTTCACTAGGTTTATCAAAGTATTCCTATCTCTTATATCACTCCCGCTTCAATCCACTCTTGGATTTTTCCAATTTCTGGCCACGTGACTATCAATCACGAAATTCCACTTTTGGGCTTTAAAATCTAATTCTTCCTGGATTTTCATCTCTTGTTACTCTCAATTTCGCATTGAGTATTATATATATGGATCCCCCACTGGATTTCACTCCTCCCATCATGTTTTGGGTGTTTTTGGAAATTCAAAATGTGGGTTCTTCCCAAGTTGTGTTTTCTACAAATATCACTACTGGGATGAATAACTTGCTCCGAATTGCTTTCTGGTTGTTCAATAATGGAATGGGGAGGATGGAAAATGAATTCCCATGAGGATAATGAATTATGGGTCAAGTAAACTAAGCCCATACTCAGCCATAGGAAATTTTGGGTTTCCCATGCTTATTAAATTCATGAGTTGATTTCTCACCTGCTTCGTTATAACATAAATAAATGTCAGCAAGGAAATACAAGATGGGTTATGAAGATGACATTTAGAGGCACAGGGTTCAATTCCACAACCCCTTCACCTCTCCCTAGTGGATACACATGGCCCTCTCATTTTAGTTCCTTCCATGGACATCTCTTGGTATCTTTTATTTGAATTAAACATATTTACATGCATATACAATTTTCCATGGCTTAGTAGCACATGGTTAATAAAATATCAATACATGCCTTCTTAAAAAGTGGAGCATTCATTAGTGGGGCCTTGAACTTCAGCTCCACACTAGGATTCATACAACGCATATACCACTACAACAAAACCCTATGATTAACGTCTCTTTTAGCTTCCTTTTTAGCATCCACTATCACTTTTAATGTATTTTTCATCATTTTTTGGACAAAGTGGATGCTTTTCCACGGGATGGTGATTTTAATGGCATTACTAGCATCCCTTTATAAAATTTGACGCTATTTTGGACAATAATTAACATTCCAAGTAGCGTCCCTATTATCATCCCAATTAACATCCAAAATAACATCCCATATAACGCCCTGAATAGCCTCCAAAAAAATGTCGAGAATAGCCTCCAAAAAAATGTCTAGAATAGCACCAATCATAGCACAATATATTGAGCGAGGGTTAGCAACAGGAATTGCACCATGACTGTCACTAGAAAAAACATATGACATAGCGCCAAGTATAGAGCCAGGTATAGCATCTGGAATAACGCCACAAATTTAGCATCCCAACTAATGTCCAAAATACCATCCCATATAACACTAGAATAACCTCCAAAAAAACGTCCAAAATTGCACTAGGCATAGCACCATATATTGAGCCAGGGTTAGCACCAGGAATTGTACCATGAATTTCTCTAAGAAAAACATCCAACACAGCACCAAGTATACAGACATGAATTGCGCTTAGAAAACATCCAACATTGCGCCATGTATAGAGCTAGGAATAACGCCTGGAATAATGCTAGAAATTTCAAAAGGAACCATGCTAGGAATTGCACTAGGTATAGATCTAGGAATTGTGTTCGGAAAAATTACAACATAACAACAAATATAGTGCCAACATTAGCACCAAAATTTTTGTTAGGAAAATAACAAGAAATTTTAGAAGGAATTGTGCTAGGAATTGGGCTAGGCATAGTTCTAGGTATAAAGATAGACATAGCATGAGGAATTGTGATAGGAATTTCGAAAGGTATTGTGCTAGGAATTTCCATAGGAAAAGGGCCAATCATAACACTGGGTATAGAGCTAGGAATAAAGTTAATAATTGCGCCTGGAAAACATCCAACATAGCGCCATGTATAGATCCAAGTATAGTACTTGGAATAGTGCCAAAAAAATTGAAAGGAATTGTGCCAGGTTTAGAGCCAAGGATTGCTCTCTAAAAAATGTCTGACATAGCGTTAAATATAGTGCTAGGATTAATTCCAAAATTTGCGCTAGGAAAATAACCAAGAATTACAGGATGCATTGTGCTAATAATTGCACCAGGCATAGTTTCACATATAGAGCTAGACATAGAACTAGGAATTGCGACAATAATTTCAAAAGGTATTGCGCCAAGAATTGCCCCAGGGAAAGGGCCAGGCATAGCACCAGGTATAGAGATAGACATAGCACCAAGAATTCCACTAGGAATTTCGAAAGGAATTGTACTAGAAAAAGTGTTTGGAAAACTCCAATGTTGCGTTAGGGATGGTTCCAGGCATGTTGACGTAAGTAGTACCTAATTGGCCATTTTGGAAACTAAGAGACCCTAATTAATTGTAAATAGCCCTAATGGAATCCAATAGTCCCTACTAACATTAGAGTGTGATTAATGACATGTTGTTGATGATGATGATGTAGGTGATTATAGAACTATTTGATATTGATTGGTCCTAATGGAAACATAATTAACCATAATGCATTGAATTGACCATAATAGTGACACGGACATCGAGTGAGGTCTAAAATATTCATAGAGGTAACTAGCCGAGGGACTTGACTTAACGAGGATGATGATGAAAATTATGTTGATGTAGCATATGGCATTGATGATGACGATGCCAACAACGCCAATGTACACGATGATGATGCATTTGATAATACTTATGGATACTGATTAATCCTAATGGCACTTAAATGTTCATAATGCCATATGAGCGACATACTAATATCACACAAATGACTCTAATTAAATCTAGTTGACATTGATGACATTTGAGTGACCTTAATGGTATTTGAGCGACCGTAAAAGCATGATATGGTGATGCAAGTTTTTTATATTATTCTTTCTACACCATACTGATAAAGTGGTATTATAATCATCTTTGTCTTCACCTTCTTATAACTCCAGATCATCCAATTGATTTTCACCATCTTGATTCTCATCTAGGTCTTGATTTTGGCACCCTAACCCAACATGGACATCGAGTGAGGTCTAAAATATTCAGAGGTAACTAGCTGAGGGACTTGACTTCATGACCTATTGCTTGAAATTCATAGCACTCAACCACTCAAGTTAACCCATTGGATTGCATCATACTATTATGCAATCAAAACATTGTCCTAATATCATCAGCAT
Source organism: Pseudotsuga menziesii (assembly GCA_001517045.1). Lineage (NCBI taxonomy): Eukaryota > Viridiplantae > Streptophyta > Pinopsida > Pinales > Pinaceae > Pseudotsuga > Pseudotsuga menziesii. The sequence continues at coordinate 464,363 of LPNX010002697.1, forward strand.
ATCATGGTAATGCTACTAGAATGAAGATTCAATAAAGAATAATTGCAAAAATGTTGTTGGATTGAAGTAAGTCCAAAGTGAGGAGAGACCCCTGAGGAAACAAGATCAAAGACCACATTAAATACAATTGAGGTGATATACTTCCATTCCTTTAATATTTTTTCTCTTAATTATGTTAATGCAAATATTTCATTTTCTATCCCCACTACAAAATATACTTCATTTATTCATGTTTTGAAGTAGAGTAGATTTTGGTGAACTAATAGTAGGATTTTCTATTGTTAGGAAATAGTGGAATCTTGGTTGGTTGTTTTAGTGCATGTAAGAGTATCGAGAGATAATGGTAGCTAGTATATCCTCATCCTCTTGCTCTTGTTCAACCTCAAATTCTCATGGGTGACACTAGACTGTATTTTTTTTATCCACGCTAGATTGTATTTTTTAGCCCCATAAACATTCTTCTTAGTCATTCATTCAAATGTGAAGTTAAGAGTGCATATATGTCATAATATACATCATCAAGCTGTGACAAGTCGAATAATATATATCCTAACATATACTCTATTTAAACATTGTATTGAAAGTATTATATTTCTTTCCCTAATGGAAACTAGTGTCCATGATTTCCAATATGTGGGAAAAAAAAGTTTTGTTAGAAGGTTTTCATAGTAAAACCTAGATCTTCATAGCAATGCTTTACCCATTTCAAAATTATACTAATTATAATTAAACAATACAATACAATTAATTGAACTTTTCAAAACATTTCCCATTGATATGAGCCTGGATTTGCCAAAAAACAAATAACCCATAAAATCCCAAGTAAAGCATATAAACTTAGTAGATATAATTTATAGTTCTTTTAAACTCATTTTATGTTATCTGCAGTTAATTTTCATCCTCACTTTCTTAATACAAATTCTTTCATCACATTATTAGCATTTTAGAATTTGTCTAACGTGGTCATCTACAAGTAATTTTCATCCTCACCTTCTTGATATAAATTTAACGTGGTCATCTACAAGTAATTTTCATCCTCACCTTCTTGTTATAAATTATTTCATCACATTATTGACATTTAAGAATTTGTCCAACACCATTACACTTGATTATTTCATGAATATTATCGCCCCATTTGAAGAATACACTTGACTATTTCATGAGTTTCCATGGACTTTCTAGTTTCTATAGAAAGTTCATTAAAATTTTCAGACAGATTTGTGCACCTTTGATAGATACTTTCAGAGGAAGTAGATAGTCTTTAAAATGGATAGAAGAAGCTGATGGGAATTTTAAGTTGTTGAAAAAGAAGATAATCGAGAAGCCTATTTTGGCTTTTCCCAATTTTGACAAAGTGTTTCAAGTTGGAACAGATGCCAGTGGAAGAACAGTGGGAGCAGTTTTGAGTCAAGATTAGAGGCCAGTGGCATATTTCAGTGAGAAATTGAATGAAGAAAAATAGAAATATTCCTCATATGATAAAGAATTGTATGTTGTTGTTCATGCTCTTAAGAAATGGAGACATTGTTTGATGCCTAAGGAATTTGTGTTGTATTCTGACAATCATGCTTTGGAGTTCATAAATAGTCATCCTAAATTGAACCAAAGACATGTTAAATGGGTATAATTTTTGCAGAACTTTACCTTTGTTATCAAGCATACAAGTGGTAAGTCTAATAAAGTTGTTGATGCTTTGAGCAGGATAAATATGGTATTGCAAGAAGTTAAGGTCAGTACTTTGGGATTTGAAAACTTGATTGATATGTATAAGGAATATTTAGATTTTAGGGATATATCTGCTGCTTGTGAAGATCCAGTTACCCATAACAGAAGCCAATGGTTAGATTATATGTTGCGGGAAGGTTTACTATTCAAGGATAGTAAATTGTGTATTATGAAATGTTCAATGAGAGAGAATTTAATTCAGGAAAAGCATAGTGAAGGTTTATCGAGACATTTTGGACAAGACAAGACTTTTGCTCTGGTGAGTAATTTTTTTATTTTTGGCCAAATATGCATCATGATGTGAAGAAATTTGTTGAAAGATGCAGAACCTTTCAACATGCAAAAGGGAGAAGTCAGAACACAGGATTGTATTAGCCCTTTCCTATTCCATCTAGGCCTTGGGATTTCATAAGCATGGATTTTGTTTTGGGTTTACCTAGAACTCAGAGCGATCATGATTCAATTTATGTTGTCATAGATATATTTTCCAAAATGGCTTATTTTATTGCATGTAAGAAGACTAATGATGCAACGAATATTGCTAACCTATTCTTTTATGAAATTGTAAAGTTGCATGGGTTTCCTTTGAGTATTGTGTCTAATAGAGAAACAAAGTTTGTTGGTCATTTCTGGAGAACTCTATGGAAGAAATTGGGGACTAATCTCAGTTTTAGTTCTACTTATCACCCTTAGAATGATGGCTAGGATGAAGTGGTAAATAGGATCTTGGGAAACATACTGAGAAGTCTTGTGTATGAACATCCAAAATAGTGGGACTTGGATCTAGCTCGGGTTGAGTTTGCATACAATGATTCACCCAACAGAATTACAGGTATGAGTCCTTTTCAAATTGTCTATGGGATGCATCCAAGAGGTGTATATGATGTTAGAGATTTGGGAAAACAGGAAACGAGAAGCGAAGGGGGTGAATATTTTTCAATTAATATGCATGAGCTGCAGGAGAATATCAAGAATAGATTACAGGAAAGTGCAGAAAAATATAAACAAAGAGAAGACTTGAAGAGAAGAGAAGTAAACTTTCAGGTTCGAGATTTAGTGATGGCTGTCTTAGAAATGAAAGGTTTCCTAAAGGAACTTACAATAAATTGAAGCTTAAAAATATTGGACCTTGTAAATTTTAAAGGAAGTTTTTTGCAAATGCTTATGAGATCGAACTTCCTTTTGACCTTCAAATTTCACCAATTTTTAATGTTTTAGATTTGTATCCTTTTAAATATGTAGGTTAGATGGTATGACTTTATATGGAGATGATTCATCTATAGATTGGCATGGAAAAATTCCACCGAAAGTACAACCTCATATTGACGCCATCCTTGACAAAAGAATTCTAAGGAATACCAGGACAAAAAGCTTCTTTCAATACTTAGTCAAATGGAAGAATCAACCTACTAAAGATGCAGCCTAGATGATAGATCCAAAAAATTTCAAATGCAATGTACACCCTTAAGAGTTAATGAAGAATTATTTTCTTCCCTAGGAGTATGACGCAGGAGCATCCAGCTCAAAATTCGTTGATTGTTGAGTCAGCATTCCATGTAATCACTTATAGAAGGATAGGGTTCGATGTTAGTAGATATGATTTATTTTATTTTGTAATAAGTGGCAATTTTCCATTATTCTCCTTGATCCTTGCGTGGAATTATTCAAGGATTGATATTTTCTGATAGGTTTACTTTTATTTGGTGTCTAGATCCAAGCTATTCAGATCCGACAGGTTTGTTGAGTGTTATAAGAAGAATTGAAGGCAATAGATAGCATATGATAGGCGAGTGCATCATAACAGAGGGTGTGTATTGAATTTTATGACTGGTTAACTTGAATGAAGAACAAAGTTTTACTCTGCAATAATTTATGTTTGATTATATCTTTATTCAATTACTAGACATATAAATTGAAACCCAATGTGAGCGTATGCATTTCAAAATATGATAGAAGTGCAGGAGACTGAGATTGTATGTGAGAAGCGTTGCAGGGAGGAATTGATCATTCCACTGATCAATTAAGTCGTAGACTTAAAGATCTGTATCTAGGTAGATCAACGATCGATGGTGAATGCACAAGAATTGACGGTGTGGAATAAGTGAAGTGTAGAAGCCGTGAAAGTGAAGTGCGAATGCCGGGAAAGTATAAAAGTGCGGAAGACCTATTTCAAAATTTTGATAACCCATGTTTTGTAATCCGAATCGAAAAGTGGAAAAGTGCCTCATTGATCGATTGTTGAGATCGATCTTGGAGAAGATCGACGGTGGACAGTGATTTCGATGGGTGAACTAGTGCAATCAGAGAAAATTTACGTGTGCACGAAATTCTATGAAATCCACTTCATAACATTTGAAGTCCACCATTGATTTGGTGGGGACCCTAATCTGACGATGATATGGGTATTTCACTAGGAGAAGTGGCAGGAGTTTAATGCGGGTTAATGTGCATGGAATTTATTTATGAAAAAGGATTACCAAGGATTTGAAATCCGCTTAAAAATGTGGACGACAACTCAATGAGAGTTTGAGACTAAAAGGAGCGGAAAGCTCGTGATGAATAGACGTGTTACACCTACCTGGCATCAGAAATTTATTTTCTTGAAAGCTGTATTTTATGAATCTTGTTGAAAAGTATGTATGTTTATTTCTAACCATGTATCTGTTGGGAATGTGAAAAACATCATTGTTAAAGAAGCATCTCTATTTCAAGTATCTTTGTTGAATAATATGGTTTAGTTGTTGGGACTGAATTCCTGGATTCCCTCATAGAGAAATCTAGTATCAGTTTCCATAGAGGTTGTCTAGTGGATTGTCACCCCTTTACTTATGTCATATCACTTTACTAGTCCAGGTTATCGCACAGGAAGCTAGGAAATGGGATGGTGACCCCATAGGCAGTGGAGACGGACATGAAAGTAGTAGTGGGAAGCATTTTGGTTGTTAGAAGAGGTAGTTCTAAGATTCACGAAATTGATTGTGCTCTTATTGTGGGAGGAAAATTGTCTTGTTGAAGCTAGTTCCCCAAATTTGAGATAAGTATTATCTCATGTGCTATTAATGTTGTTGTATTTTGTATATGTGCCATGTTGATAGATTTATGCTATCTTTATGTTCATGGTTTATTTGTTAATGAATACTCTTATATCATGTATCATATATTTTTATGCATGATGTTAATCATATGGTTAATTGAAATATGATTTTCAGGTTAATGTATCTTTGTTGATATTTGAAGACCCTGTAATGGGTATTGAAGATTGACCCTTGTTGCTAGTCTTGGTCCTCTCATAGGAAGACAAGAAATGGGATGGTGATATCTTCAGGGATGAGTTAGATGAAGGGAGTCACATCCCATATACAATGGAGATAGAGATGAAAGTAGTAATGGGAAGTATTATGGTTTATTTGAAGAGGAGTTCCAAGAAAGACTACTTGAAAACCAAAGGTAGTGATCCTTTTGAAAGTTGTAAAATCATGTATGCATTATGCATCGAGGATGACGCATGGTTTAAGGCAGAGGGGATGTAACACCCCATGTGTTAAGCCTCATACATATGTAATTTGTAAAATTTTATTATTGTGGTATAGGGTGCTAGAAGAAGGCTCTTTAAGGACCTAGAGACATTATTATTATTTTCTAAATAACTAATTAATGAAAACAACTAGCACATCAGGGACCACTAAAAGAGTACGAGAGGCATAGATCCACAATGTGAGAGGGAATGGGGAAATTCCTAGCAGTTTAGAACTTGTTTGGTTGATATTAGGCCATATTTATTCCTCAGTGGCTTTATTAGTTGATTATTACCCAAACATTGTACAACAGACCCATTTTTTTATTATTTTCACCTATGATGGTATTATTGATCCTAATTCATGATTTTTTGGGCCTCCTCGGTGTTTGGGTTGGTGCCACTTGTTGATTGAACCCCTTTGATGGTTTTGTAACTCCTTTGTGGAGGTTACACTTGGTTTTGTAACTCCCATTGGCACAAGTGTTCCCTCGCTATCTATTTTTATCCTTAACACCTCAAAAGTTGTGTAAATACTTATGTAACTCCTTGCGTAAATACTTGTGTAAATCCTTGTGTAACGTTTGTGTAAATCATTGTGTAAACCCCCCTTTATATTTTGGGAATATGTCTTGGCTTGTGTGACACCTCACCTCACTAATTTTGATTCCTCTTCATGGATGATGTGTCCACACATGAATTTCAGTAGGTGGAGTGGCTTGGAGTCACTCTCCTTGACATTTGAATTGCTTGGGTTGGATTAGAGTTAACCTATTATGGTTGAATTTCCCCCTTGGATTGACTCAAGTTGGCTTACTATGGTTTGGTTTGACCTCATTGAGTTATAATTACCTTCTTTGGTCTATAAATCCATGTTTGATATCCTTGGGTTAGGTTTTTTTTTTTTTATGGTTCTTTTGGATGGTTGTTGATTATGGCTGTTCATTCCTTTGATGGTGAGAGATTGGCAAGCTTCAGAAACCATGAATTATTTTTTATGTGAATGAACTTTGTTCTTGAAGCATTGTGATATTTTATGGTGTTTGAGGTAATACTAGAAAAATCTAGTGTAGTTCCTATGTTTCCACTACTTGGCTTTGTCCTAGACCTGCACATAAATATTGATGGTGAATGGTGATATCCCAATTGCCTAGGGGGTCTGGATTACCATTGCACCTGGTAGTGGGGTGGAAGAGGAAGTATGTGGTGAGGAATAGAGTTTGAATTCTCAAACTGATACTAAATATATTCTTGAGTGCATATATGTTGTGGATCTATGGAATCATCTCATAGGTGTCCTTTCAAAGTGTCTATCTTGGCATGGCCAAAGGTTGGGTGGAATGTGGTCTGGATGATGTCAGTTGTGCGTTGATAAGATAAGTGATTTATCTCATGTTTATTTAATATACTTGGATATGATATGATTTATTTATGGATGCACATGAAATTTTTAATGAAACTTATGAGTTATTTGTGGAATAAATTTCTCACATAATTCAATCTATTTATGCACGTAAATTTTATGAAGGAATTGGAAACTAGTTTTTGGGATTTTGTGCACAATTTGTTTGAGGAAATAATTATTTTGTACCTCTGATAAAGAAATGATATTTATTCCCCTATTCATTATATAATTTTTATTTTTATGATACAGTAACCTCATAATGGTTTAAGACACTTCTCTTTATTACTTCCACCTTTTATTTGAAAACTAGTTCTGTGATCGAACTAATTGGCATAGTTTGGAGACTTGGCTCATGAAGTGTTTGTAAAAATTCCTGAGTGTTATTTTTATTCTTATGTATGATAAATCATCTTGAAATATGTGTGAGAACGTGAGGATAAATATTCTTTTTATTTTTGGGGAAATGTCTACCGAAATTCTAGATCAGTTTCCAATTTCTAACTCCTTCAATAGAATTGTTTTGAGTAGATTTGTGGCTTTCCATATGAAGTGTTTGGAAAAATGTTTGAATAATATATATCTCTGTTATGACTGATAAAACATGTTATTAGATATGGAATAGAATTTTAATAATTCTATTAGATGTGGATTTAATTATTCTAGTGATTCCTATTATTACTAGTCAATCTGAATGAGTAGAATTAACTAGTTTTATGAATTTTTTAATGGACTGTATATGGGACAAAAGCTAGATCAACATGAATGTAAGTGACCCCTATTATTGTTTCCATGAGATATAGTATTCATACATTTCTCTTTATTCTTTATTTGGAAAGTTAAATTTGAAACTAGGTACATTGCGGTGAAATTAGTAACTAGTTTTTGGATTCGAATATCTTATTTTGGTAAAATATGAATGTACAACCATATGCTCTGTTATTGGCACTATATTTGCGATGAAAATAGTAACTAGTTTTTGGATTCGAATGTCTATTTTTGGTAAAATATGAATGTACAACCATATGATCTATTATTGGTACTGTATTTGTGATTCATAACTCTATTTCCATATCTATTCCTTAACCAATGTGTTCCTCATAACTCGGTACGATTGGTTTGATTCAATTATTTGTAGTGTTTATTAACTAGTTGTACTAATTGAACTTGAAATATTTTTCATTTATAGTGACTTGGATCAGATCTGAAAAGTACTTTATTTTGTTGTAGGTGCATGATTAAATTTGTTTATAATGGTTTTAGGTTCACTTTTTGGTTCATTTGCATGGTTGCAAGTTGAATTTGTGCAAGACTAACTGTTAGTATTGAACAACTAGTTAACTAGTTCAGATGGAATCCTTTTCATAATTATTATGTTTAATTAGTTCGAAAATGATATTTAGGCCTTATCCACATGTTATTAGTTGTTAATTCTTCATTGAACTTGATAAATAGTGATTAATTGGTAAACAAATAAAATTATGTCCTGTATCGTCAATTGTACGCTAAGTGTCATTAAGAGTCATAATGAGAACACTAAGTACTAGTTAATCAAGATTAGGAGTAAATGGCCTTTAGAGGTGGATTTTATGTCTAGAATGGATATTTGATGTTGTTGAAAGGTGTTATTTATTTTTCCTAGCCCTTGGATTGGTTGTTGGAATAGTTATTGAATTTATTTTAATTTATTGGTAATTAAAGGGACTTATCGTCATTAAAACATGAAAAATAGAATTAAACATTTGTTTGACTAATTTGTTGTGCTAAAATTACCTTATTATCCTTAAAGAGATAATGAATGTCCATAAGACCCTTTGATATCCCCAGGGGACATTACACCACCCCTGCGTTGGGATATGTATCCACTAAGTAAGAACTACACTGGCTCACTCACAACCATAGGGACAAATACTCAAGATAATCCAACACACACCTGGGTTTATCAAGTAGGAATGGAAACATGGAAGAAGAAATATAAGCCAGTGATCTCAACCACATATCTACAGGCATCTCAATTGGTCTTATCCAGCATTGAAACCCACAATACCTACCACACCCAACACAAGGAAGGTCTCTTTATTTACCACACAATCCCTCAGGTACCCCTTCCCTACAGTGCTCTCCAAGGTGGGCATATAAAGTTCCAAGTTTCTAAAATTTCAGAGATTCTTTACTTCACTGGGTTTATCAAGCAATTTCAACCTCTGATCTCTTTCTCACTTCAATCCATTCTTGGATTTCCTGATTTTCGGCCATGTGACTCTCAGCCACTAAATTTAATTTCTAAGCTTATAAATCTAGGTTTTCCCATGAATTTTCAGGATTTTGATACTCTCAATTTCGCCCCAAGGTTTATGTCTACAAATACCCTAATGGATTTCACTACCCAAGTGAAATTATGGGTGTTTTTTACACTCTAAAACATGGCTTCTTTTATGGATGTGATGTTTGAAATTTTTCATTGATAGTGATCCATATGGATATCGGTGGCCACCCACCTATTCCACTGACTCAAAACAATTATCCATTGTGGCAATTTCCTAGTTACTTTTCTACAGTTTTTCGGGTCCCAAAATTTCGAGGTCATTTTGAGGCCCTAAATGACGCTTTTTAGCGATTCGAGGGGCTAAATGATTGGATTTGGCATGTATTTGGCCCCAGTTGAAAGATGTATAGTTTGCATAGACATTTTCAATGGTTTATCAAGTGCCCAAATCAGAGATCATTTGCAAACTTTATGATCCCGAGAAGTTGATTGTTCAAGTTACCACCTTGGGGATGCAAACATTATGATGGTTCGTCTTCTAGGGTTATGTTTTGGAATTTTGTGGTTCTTGCCCTCATTATTATTATAAATAGGCCCCTTCAGCCTCATTTTGTATTAATCTTGGCACGAATGAGCATAGCATCCACATCTCTTCTCAGAGATAGCTACCACCATTCTAGCTGTTGTATTTACAGTGTGTTCTATTTCTGCCATTTTAATAGAATATATGTTTATTGTATCTCTGTTATCTTTCCAATATGGTTGTGTTTTATGATTCTGTATATGTTATTTCATTTTGATCCCACATAAATCCATATATTTGGTATCAAAGTAATATTCTCTTTGATTGTTTCTCAGTGCATGTCCCCGACGAGGTCAAGGTATTGAGAGTTGGGTATAGAAGTAGTTTCACTTGGTAAGATCACTCTCACCTCCCCAAAATACCTCCCATGGAAGAAGAAAAGAGAGATGATAGAGCAGGAGATCCTATCAAGTCATTGCTTGAGGAAGCCCTCGAGCGAAAGAGGGACGAGATGATGGATAGTTTCTCCCAGATCCTTCTACGAATGTCGGAAGCAAGTGCACCTTCAATAGGAAAGTGTTTTGGAGATGAAACCCCATTCAAGGTATAACTTAACTATGATATTCCTTTATTTGAAGTTGATATTTATGTTGATTCCCTAGATAGGTGGTTAAAGGTTCTAGACTCAGTATTTCTCTATCCACAATTTTCTTAATAGGGAAAAGATCACCTTTGTGCTCCATTAGGAATTCCCTAATGTCCAAAATTGGCAGGGTACTTATTAGGAGAAAATATCATCAAACACATCTATAATGCTTGAGACAAATCCCACTTGGGATTCTTTTATAGATGTCATCAAGGAATAGTATTACCCTATGGGAAACTATCATGACCAGTACACCAAATGGACCATTTTGCGTCAAGAAAGGGACCAGATGGTGTCGAATTACACTGACAACTTTCATACCTTGCACACAAAGATGGGTAGCAAGGACTCCTAGCAGAACCTGATACTAAAATATCTTAGTGGTCTACATGGGTACATCCGAACTGAGATGGAATTCCTCAACATCTATTCACTTGTATCTTCCTATTGATATGCTATCAAAATCAATGAGAAATTTAGACAAAAGAACAAGAGAGACTATGGACCTATGAACCCACTACAGAAGCAAAGCAAGGGAAACCATGGCCTGTAGAACATAGTACAAGAAAAGGACAACCAGTCCCCACCACAAGCAAAGAATGGGAATGGAAAGACAAATAAGGACACCAGGAAGTGGTGCAACTTTCATAAAATACCTTGGAAAAACACTGATAAATGTTACTCAAAGAAGTCATTTGTGGCCGAGCTAAAATATTCATAATCAGATCCCGATTTCGATTCAGAACACAAAGTCACAACCACAGACCATGGGAAGCAGATCATTGATCCAAACCCCACTACCATTGTTTCTAACACACATATTCAACTAGAGGATCCTGAATGTTCATAGGTAGAAAAGTGCCTCTTCCACTCGCAGATGTGGGTAAAGGGAATCCTGCTACATTTTGTTGTTGACAATGGCAGCAAAAAGAACCTGATATCAGCAGAAGTCATCGGGAGATTGGAGCCTCCAAAAACACCACACCCATAGCCATACAACATCGGTTGGCTAATCCAAGGACGAGGTATTCACATTACTCAATAATGCCTCTTACCATATGGAATCAAGTCTTTCCAAAATTAGGTACTCTGTGATGTGGTGCCACTTGAAGTCTTTGATGTTCTTTTAGGACAATCATATATGTGGAAGCGTCATGTTGTATATGAGTCATGACCTCAAGTTTCGTTGTCATTTTGGGAGGAAAAATCTATCAGATACCAGATATAGTTGCACTTGCCATAGTCTCGCAAGGTAGAAAGATAATCTTCCACACCATAAAATCATCACTCTTCACAATCGCATTCAAAGGAGAACATAACATCACAGAGACCTCCACACCCTCTACACAGGGTTTCTCTACTCATTGGACACAAGAAGGAAACGGAGTCATTGTTTCCTCATCTATCTAAGTACCTCTATGATGAAAGGTTATGAATTCAAGGTGCTCGTCTAGAAACAAATCATACATACAACAATTATATCCCTCTTGGGATGTTAAAGAAAGGCAGCCTCTTCACTTCATCAAATGTTGCACCAGGAGATCATCTCAACACACAGTTTGAGATATGGTATGGGATTTGACGAAATGGAGACCATTGATTACTAAGGAGGGAGTATTGATAAATATGTAGATCAGTGGCCACCCACCTATTCCACTGGCTTAAAACAATTGTCAATTGTGCCAGTTTTCTAGTTATTTTTCTCTGGTTTTTTGGGTCCCAAACTTGCGGGACCATTTTAAGTCCCTAAACGACGTTTTTTGGTGATTCAAAGGGAAAAATGATTTATATTGGCATTCATTTGTCCCCTTTTAAGATATGTAAACCTCAAATAGACCTTTCCAATGGGATATTGAGTGCCCAAATAGGAGATCGTATGCAAAAGTTATGACCCAAGAAGTTGATTGTTTAACTTACCACCTTAGGGTCGCAAACTTTATAACGGTTCATCTTCTAGGGTTATATTTTGGAATTTTTGGGTTCTCGACCTCGTTCTTATTATAAATATTCCCCTCCAGCCTCATTTTTTTATTAATCTTGGCATCATGAGAGTAGCAGCCACATCTATTCTCAGAGATATCTACCACCATTCCAATTGTTGTATTTATTGTTTGTTCTATTTCCGCCATTTTAATAGAATATGTGTTTACTGTATCTTTGTTATCTTTGCAATATGGTTTTGTTTATGATTTTGTATATGTTATTTCATTTTGTTCCCACATAAATATGGATTAGTGGTATCAAAGTAATCTTCTCTTTGATTTTTTCTCGACGCATGTCCCTGACGAGGTCAATGTATAGATATTTGGGTGTCGAACTAGTTTCACTTGGGGAAGATCACTCTTGCTCCCCCAAATGGCCTCCCATGGAGGAATAAAAGAGAGACAATGGAATAAGAGATCCTATCAAGTCGTTTCCTGAGAAATCCCTCGAGTGACAGAGGAACGAGATGATGGATAGTTTCCCCCATATCCTTCTACGAATGTCAGAAGCAAGTGCACCTTCAATGAGCAAGTGTTTTGGAGATGAAACCCCATTCAAGGTACAAGTTAAATTTGATATTCCTTTATTTGAAACCCAAATTTATGTCAATGCCCTATATAGGTGGTTGAATTTTATAGAAGGGTATTTCTCTAATCACAATTTTCCCAACAAGGAAAAGATCACCTTTGCACTCCTTAAGGCAATCCCCAATGTCCAAAATTGGTGGGGTACTTATTGGGAGAAAATACATTAGATGAGTCTAGAATGCTTAAGACAAATCCCACTTGGGCCTCTTTTATATATTATGTGAAGGAAAAGTATTATGCTATGGGAAACTAGGATGAGAAGTACACCAAATGGACCATTCGGTGTGAATAAAGGGACCATATGGTGTTGGAATACACCCACAAATTTCATACATTGCACATAAATTTGGGTATCAAGGACTTTGAGTGGCACCCGATATTGAAATATTGCAATGGTCTACATCGGTAAATCCAAACTGAGATGGACTTTCTCGGCGTCTATTCACTTGGATCTACCTATTGGTATGCAGTCAAAATCAAGGAAAATTTTCAGCAAAAGAACAAGTGAGAGTTGAGACCTGCGAACCCACCGTAGAAGCAAAGAAAGGGAAACCCTGTCTCGCAGAACATAGGACAAGGAAAGGACAACCAGTACCCTCCACAAGCAAAGAAGGAGAATGGAAAGACAAAGAAGGACACCAAGAAGTGTGTGAATTTCATAAAATCCCTTGGCACAACACTAATGAATGTTGCTCAAAGTAGTCATTGTTGGCCAAGATAAAATATTTGGAATCATATCTCAATTTTGATTCAGAACCCAATTACACAACCGAAGACCATGGGAAGTATAGCATTGATGCAAACCCCACTGCCACTGTTGCTACCACACAGACTCAACTAGAGGATCCTAAAGAGTCAGAGGCAGACAAGTGCCTCTTCCACTCACAGATGTGGTGAAGGGAATCCTACTACATTTTGTTGTTGACAATGACAACCAAAAGAACCTGATCTCAAAAGAAGTCATCAAGAGATTGGAGCTTCCTACAACATCACACACACAACCATACATAATCAATTGGCTAATCTAAGGTCGAGGTATATGTATTACTCAAAAATGCCTCCGACCATATGGAATCAAGTCTTTCCAAGATGAGGTACAATGTGATGCGGCCCCACTTGAAGTATGTGATGGTCTTTTAGGACAACCGTATATGTGGAAGCATAATGTTGTATATGAGTCGCAACCTCGTAGTGTCATTGTCACTTTGGGAGGAAAAAATTATCGGATACCAAAGACAGTTGCACCTGCCACAGTCTCGTAGGGTAGGAAGATAATCTCCCACACCAGAAAATTATCCCTCTTGACAATTGCATTCGAATGAGAACATCATATCACAGAGACCTCCATGCCCTCTGCACAGGGTTTCTCTCCTCATCAGACACAAGAAGAAAACATAGGCATTGTTTCCTCATATATCCTAGTATATCTACTATACAAACCCACACATTCAAGGTGCTCATCCAGAAACAAATAATTCATGCAGTAATTACAGCCCTCTCGGGATGTCAAACAAAGGAAACCTCTTCACTTCATCAAATGTCACACCAGGAGATCATCTCAACACACTGTTTGAAATATGATACAGGATTTGATGCAATGGAGACCATTTCTTTCTAAGGAGGGAACATTGCTCCAGATGGATATCGATGGCCACCCACCTATTCCACTAGCTCAAAAAAATTGTCCATTGTGGTAGTTTCCTAGTTATTTTTCTACGTTTTTTTGGGTCCCAAACTTTTGGGGTCATTTTGAGGTACCAAATGACATTTTTTTGCAATTCGGAAGGACAAATATTTTGCCACATAATGCATTTGGCCCTACTTAGAATATGTAAATATCTAATATTCCTTTTCAATGGGCTATTGAGCACCCAAATCATAGATAGTATGCAAAAGTTAGGATCCCGAGAAGTTGATTGTTCAACTTACCGCCTTGGGGCCACAAGATTTATGATGGTTCATCCTCTAGGGTTATGTTTTGGATTTATGGGGCTCTTTCCCTTATTATTATTATAAATAGAACCCTTTGGCCTCATTTTTTATTAATCTTGGCACGGATGGGCATAGTAGCCACATCTCTTCTCGAAGATAGATGCCACCATTCTAGTTGTTGTATTTACAGAATGTTCTGTTTCCGCCATTTTAATAGAATATGTGTTTACTATATCTCTGTTATTTTTGCAATATGGATGTGTTTATGATTTTGTATATGTTATTTCATTTCATTCCCACATAAATCTGAATCAGCAGTATCAGAGTAATCTACTTTTTTATTGTTTCTCGGCGCATGTCCCCGACAAGGTTAGGGTATAGAGAGTTGGATCTCGAACTAGTTTCAGTTAGGGAAGGTCACTCTTATCCCCCCAAATGACCTCCCATGGTGGAAGAAAAGAGAGAAAATGGAGTAGGAGATCCTATCAAGCTACTTATCCAGGAATCCCTTGAGTGATAGAGGAATGAGATGACCGATATTTTTTCACAAATCCTTCTATGAATGTCGACAGCAAGTGCACCTTCAACGAGAAAGTGTTTCAGAGATGAAACCCTATTCAAGGTACAAGATAAATTTAATATTCCTTTATTTGAAGGTCAAATTGATGTCGATTCCCTAGATAGGTGATTGAATGTTCTAGAAGGGTATTTCTCTATCCATGATTTTCTCAACAGGGAAAAGATCACCTTTGCTCTCCTTAAGGAAGTCCCCCATGTCAAAATTGGTGGAGTACTTATTGGGAGAAAATATCTTCAAACGAGTATGGAATGCTTGAGACAAATCCTACTTAGGCCTCTTTTATAAATTTCATCAAGGAACAGTATTCCCCTGTGGGAAATTATGATGAACATTACAACAAATGGACCATTCTGCATCAAGAAAGGGACCATACGGTGTCGGAGTACACCAACAAATTTCATACCTTACACATAAATTTGGGTATCAAGGACTCCGAATGAAACAAAATACTGAAATATCGCAGTGGTCTACATTGGTACATCTGAACTGAGATGGAATTTCTTGACATATCTTCACTTGGATATTCCTATTGATATGTTGTCAAAATCAAGGAGAAATTTCAGAAAAAGGACAAGTGAGAATTTGACCTGTGAACCCACCGCAGAAGAAAAGCAAGGGAAACCCTTTCTCATAGAACACGAGATAAGGAAAGGACAACCAATCACCTAAATAAGAAAAGAAGGGGAATGAAAAGGCAAAGAAGGACACTGGGAAGTGGTACGAATTTCAGAAAATACATTGGCACAACATTGATGAATGTCGCTCTCGTCTGGAAAAAAATCATCCATACAACAATTACAGCTCTCTCAAGATGTCAAAGAAATGCATCCTCTTCACTTCATCAAATGTCGCACTAGGATATCATCTCAACACACAGTTCGAGATATGATACAGTATTTGATGCAATGGAGACCATTCCTTCTTAAGGAGGGAGGATTTATCTGGATGGATATTGGTAGCCACCCACCTATTCCACTTGCTCAAAAAAATTATCCATTGTGGCAGTTTCCTATTTACTTTTCTATGGTTTTTCGGGTCCCAAACTTCCAGGGTCATTTTGAGGCCCTAAATGATGTTTTTTGGTGATTCAGGTAGCAAATTGAATTGTTATGACATGCATTTATCCCCACTCAAAATATGTAAAGCTCAAGTAGACCTTTCCAACAGGATATCGAGCACCCAAATCGGAGATTGTATGCAAAAGTTATGACCCTGGGAAGTTGATTGTTCAACTTACCATCTTGGAGCTGCAAAATTTATGATGGTTCATATTTTAGGATTATGTTTTGTACTTTTGGGGTTCTCTCCCTCATTCTTATTATAAATAGGCCGCTTCGATCTCATTTTTTATTAATTTTGGCATGGATAAGCATATAAGCCAGATCTCTTCTCAAAGATAGCTACCATCATTCTAGTTGTTATATTTATAGTATTTTTTATTTCTATCATTTTAATAGAATATGTGTTTACTGTATCTCTATAATCTTTGCAATATGTCTATGTTTACAATTCTATATATGTTATTTATTTACATTCCCACATAAATCTATATTAGTGGTATCTGAGTAATCTGATATTTGATTGGTTCTCGGTGCATGTCCCCGACGAGGTCAGGGCATAGAGAGTTGGGTATCGAACTAGTTGCACTTGGGGAAGGTCACTCTCACCACCCCAAAAAACCTCCCATAGCAAAAGAAAAGGGAGAGGATGAAGCAGTAGATCCTATCAAGTCTCTACTCGAGGAATCCCTTGAGCGACAGAGGAATGAGATGATGGATAGTTTCACCCAAATGATTCTACGAATGTCAATAGCAAGTGCACATTCAACGATAAATCATTTTGGAGATGAAACCCCATTCAAGGTACAAGTTAACTTTGATATTCCTTTATTTGAAGTCCAAATTGATGCCAATGCCCTAGATAGATGGTTGAATGTTCAATGAAGGTATCTCTTTGTCCATAATTTTCTCGATAGGGAAAATATCACCTTTGTGCTCCTTAAGGAAGTCCTCCATGTACAAAATTGGTTGGGTACTTATTGGGACCAAATATCATTAGACAAGTCTAGAATTCTTGAAACAAATCCCACTTTGGCCTCTTTTATAGATGTCTTCATAGAATAGTATTACTTGTGGGAAACTATGATGACCAGTACACTAAATGGACCATTCTACATAAAGAAAGGGACCAAACCGTGTTGGAGTACACCAAAAACTTTCATACCTTGTGCACAAAATTGTGTATCAAGGACTCTAAGTAGCACCCTATACTGAAATATTGTAGTTGTCTAAATCGGTACATCCCAACTGAGATGTAATTCTTTGACATCTCTTCACTTGGATATGCCTATCGGTATATTGTCAAAATCGAGGAGAAATTTTGGCAAAAGAACAAGCAAGACTCTGGACCTACAAACCCACCATAGAGGCAAAGCAAGGGAAACCCTGGCCTGCAGAACACAACACAAGAAAAGGACATCTAGTCCCCTCCAAAAGCAAATAAGGGGAATGGAAAGACAAAGAATGACACCGGGAAGTGGTGGGAATTTCATAAAATCTCTTGGCACAACACTGATGAATGGTGCTCAAAGCAGTCATTGGTGTCTGAGATCAAATCATCATAATTAGATCTCGATTCTAAGTCAAAACCCAATGCCATAGTGGCATATCATTGATGCAGACCCCAATTCCACTTTTTCTACCACACATATTCAACTAAAGGATCTTGAAGAGTTAGAGGCAAGGGAGCGCCTCTTCCACTTGCAAATGTGGGTAAAGGGAATCCCGCTGCATTTTTTTGTTGACAATGGAAGCCAAAAGAACCTAATCTCAGCAAATTCATCAAGATATTGGAGCTTCTGACAAAACCACACCCGTAACCATACAACATCAATTGGCTAAGCCAAGGAAGAGGTATCTACATTACTCAACAATGCTCCTACCATATGGTATCAAGCAAGCCTTTCCAAGACAATGTACTGTGTGTTGTGGCCCCACTTGAAGTGTGTGATGTTCTTTTAGGACAACCGTATATGTGGAAGCATCATGTTGTATATGAGTCACAACCTCGCACTGTCGTTGTCACTTTGGGAGGAAAACTCTAATGGATACCAAAGACAGTTGTACCTTCCACAGTCTTCCAAGGTAGGAAGATAAGCTCCCACACCAGAAAATTATCCCTATTCACAATTGCATTCAGAGGAGAACATTGGATCACAGAGACCTCCACACCCTCTACACAGGGTTTCTTTTCTCATCAAACACAAGAACAAAACATAGTCATTGTTTCCTCATCTATATGAGTACTTCTACGATGCAAGGCCATGCATTCAAGGTTCTCATCCATAAAAAAATCATCCATATAGCAATTACAATCCTGTGGGATGTCAAAGAAAGGCAACCTCTTCACTTCGTCAAATGTTGCACTAGGATATCATCTCAACACACAATTCGAGATATGATATAGGATTTGACACAATGGAGACCATTTCTTCTTAAGGAGGGAGGATTAATCCAAATGGATATCGGTGGCCACTCATCTATTCCACTGGCTCAAAACAATTGTCCATTGTGGCAGTTTCCTGGTTATTTTTTTATATTTTTTTGGGTCCCAAACTTTCGGGACTATTTTGAGGCCCTAAACGATGTTTTTTTGGCGATTTGGGGGGAGAAATGAATGTCATCAGCATGCATCTAGACCCATTCGAAGGATATAAAACTTGGATAGACATTCCAAATGGGTAATAGAGCACCAAAATTGGAGATCATATGCAAAAATTGTGACCCCAGGAAGTTGATTGTTCAACGTACCACCTTGGGGCCACAAACTTTATGACAATTCATCTTTTAGGGTTATGTTTTGGACTTTTGGGGTTTTGGCCCTCATTCTTATTATAAATAGGCCCCTTCAACCTCATTTTGTATTTATTTTGGCACAGATGAGTGTAGCATCCACATCTCTTCTCAAAGATAGCTACCACCATTCTAGTTGTTGTATTTACAGTCTGTTCTGTAACCACCATTTTAATAGAATATGTGTTTCCTCTATATCTGTTATCTTTGCAATATGGTTTTGTTCATGATTCTGTATATGTTATTTCATTTCATTCCCACATAAATCTGGATCAGTGACATCATAGTAATTTTATCTTTGATTGTTTCTCGATGCATGTCCTCGACAAGGTCAAGGTATAGAGAGTTGGGTCTCGAGCTAGTTTCACTTAGGGAAGATCACTCTCGCCACCCCAAACGACCTCCCATGGTGGAAGAAAAGAGAGATGATGGATAAGTATATCCTATCAAGTTGTTTCTACAGAAATCCCTTGAGCAACAGAGGAACAAGATGATGGATAGTTTCTCCCAGATACTTCTACGACTGTCCGTAGTAAGTGCACCTTCAAGGAGCAAGCGTTTCGAAGATGAAACCCAATTCAAGTTACAAGTTAACTTTTATATTCCTTTATTTGAAGGCCAAATTGATGTTGATGCCCTAGATAGGTGGTTGAATGTTCTATAAAGGTATTTCTTTGTCCACAATTTTCATGATGGGGAAAATATCACCTTTGCACTCCTTAAGACAATCCCCCATGTCCAAAATCGCTGGGGTACTTATTGGGAGAAAATATCATCAGAGGAGTCTGGAATGCTTGAGACAAATCTCACTTGGGCCTATTTTATAGATGTCATCAAGGAATAGTATTACCTTGTGGGAAACTATGATGAGCAGTACACCAAATGGACCATTTTCTGTCAAGAAAGGGACCAGATGGTGTTGGAGTACACCAACAACTTTCATACCTTGCGCACAAAGATGGGTAGTAAGGAATCTGAGTAACACTTGATACTGAAATATCATAGTGGTCTACATCAGTACATCCAAACTTTGATGGACTTCCTCAACATTTCTTCTCTTGGATATGTCTATCGGTATGTTGTCAAAATCGAGGAGAATTTTCAACAAAAGAACAAGCGGGACTCTGGACCTCTGAATCGACCATAGAAACAAAGCAAGGGAAACCCCATCCCATAGAACAAGGGATAAGGAAAGGACAACCATTCCACTCCACAAGCAAAGAAGGGGAATGAAAGACAAAGAAAAGACACCGAGAAGTATTGTGAATTTCATAAAATCCCTTCACACAACACTAATGAATGTCACTCAAAGCAGTCATTGGTGGTGGAGATCAAATCTTCATAATTGGATCTTGATTCTGATTCAGAACCCAATGCCACAGTCATAGAACATGGGAAGCAGATCATTGATGCAGACCCCAATGCCACTTTTTCTACCACACAAATTCAACTAGAGGATCTTGAAGAGTCAAAGGCAGAGGAGCACGTCTTCCATTTGTATATGTGGGTAAAGGGAATCACGCTACATTTTGTTGTTGAAAATGGAATCCAAAAGAACCTGGTCTCAGAAGAAATCATTAAGAGATTGGATCTTTTGAGAACACCACACCTGCAACCATATAACATAGGTTAGCTAATACAAGGACGAGGTATCTGCATTACTCAACCATTCCTCTTACCATATGGCATCAATCCTGTCCATGATGAGGTACTGTGTGATGTGCCCCTCTTGAAGTATGTGATGTTCTTTTAGGAAAACTGAATATGTGGAAGCGTCATGTTGTATATGAGTCGCGACCTCGCAGTGTCGTTGTCACTTTGGGAGTACAACTCTATCGGATACCAAAGACAGTTGCACCTGCCACAGTTTCGTAGTGTAGAAATATAAGCTCTCACACTAGAAAATTATCCCTCTTCACAATTATGTTTGAAGGAGAACATCAGATCACCGAGACCTCCACACCCTCTGCATAGGGTTTCTCTATTCATTAGACACAAAAATAAAATAGAGACATTGTTTCCTCATCTATCTGATTACCTCTATGATGCAAGGCCACACATTCAAGGTGCTCGTTCAGAAACAAATCATCCATACAACAATTACATCCCTCTCAAGATGCCAAACAAAGGTAGCCTCTTCACTTCATCAAATGTCACACCAGGAGATCATATCAACACACAGTTCAAGATATGGTACGGGATTCGATGCAATGGAGACCATTGCTTCCTAAGGAGGTAGGATAGATCTAGATGGATATCGGTGGCCACACACTTATTCCACTAGCTCAAAATAATAGTCCATTATGGCAATTTCCTAGTTATTTTTCTACAGTTTTTTAGGTCCCAAACTTTTAGGGCCATTTTGAGGCCTTGAACAAAGTTTTTTGGTGATTTGAGGGAGGGGGGGTGAATAGTATCCTTTTTCATGCCCTTGGACCCATTCAAAATATGTAAATCTCATATAGACCTTTCCAATGGGCTATCGAGCACACAAATCAGAGATCGTATGCAAAAGTTATGACCCCTGGAATTTAATTGTTCAACTTACCACCTTGGGGCTGCAAACTTTATGACAGTTCATCTTCTAGGGTCATGTTTTGGACTTTTGGGTGTATTTCCCTCATTTTTATTATAACTAGGCCCCTTTAGCCTCATTTTGTATTAATATTGCCACAAATGAGTGTATCAGCCACATCTCTTCTCAGAGATAGCTACCACCATTTTGATTGTTGTATTTATAGTTTGTTTTATTTCTGCCATTTTAATAGAATATGTGTTTAATGTGTCTCTGTTATATTTGCAATATGGTTGTGTTGATTATTATGTATATGTTATTTCACTTCGTTCCCACATAAATCCAGATCAGTGGTATTAAAGTAATCTTCTCTTTGATTGTTTCTCGATGCATGTCCCTAACAAGGTCAATGTATAGATATTTGGGTCTCGAACTAGTTTCAGTTGGGGAACATCACTCTCTCCACCCCAAACGACCTCCTATGGTAGAAAAAAGGAGATACGATGGAAAAGGAGATCCAGAGGAACGAGATGATGGATATTTTCTCCTAGATCCTTCTATGAATGTCAGGAGCAAGTGCACCTTCAATGAGCAAGCATTTTGGAGATGAAACCCCATTCAAGGTAGAAGTTAACTTTGATATTCCTTTATCTGAAAGACAAATTGATTCTGATGCCCTATATAGATGGTTGAATCTTCTAGAAGTGTATTTCTTTATCCACAATTTTCTCGATGAGGAAAATATCACCTTTGCGCTCCTTAAGGCATTCCCCCATGTCTAAAATTGGTGGGGTACTTATTGGGAGCAAATATCATCATACGAGGCTGGAATTATTGAGACAAATCCCTCTTGGGCCTATTTTATAGATGTCATCAAGGAACAGTATTACCCTGTGGGAAACTATGATGACAAGTACACCAAATGGACCATTATATGTTAAGAAGGGACCAGACGGTGTCAGAGTACACTAACAAATTTCATACCTTGCACACAAAACTGGGTATCAAGGACTCCGAGTGGCACCCAATACATAAATATCGCAGTGGTATACATCGGTTGAGATGAACATTCTTGACATATTTTCACTTGGATCTTCCTATCTATATGCTTTCAAAATCAAGGAGAAATTTTAGCAAAAGAACAAGCAAGAATATGGACCTGTAAACCCACCGCATAAGCAAAGCAAGGGGAACACTAACCCGCAAATCACAGGACAAGGAAAGGACAACTAGTTCCCACCACAAGTGAAGAAGGGGAATGGAAAGCCAAATAAGGAAACTAGGAAGTGGTGTGAATTTCATAAAATAACTTGGCACAACACTAATGAATGTCGCTCGAAGTAGTCATTAGTGGTCGAGATCAAATCTTCAGAATCATATCTTGATTCCGATTCAAAACCCAATGCCACAGTCGTAGACCATGGGAATAAAATCATTGATGCAAACCCTATTACTACTATTTCTACCACACATATTCAACTAGAGGGTCTTGAGCAGTCATAGGAAGAGGAGTGCCTCTTCCACTCGTAGATGTGGGTAAAGGGAATATCGCTACATTTTGTTTTTGACAACGACATCCAAAAGAATCTGATCTCAACAAAAGTCATCAAGAGATTGGAGCTTTCGACAACACCAAACCCACAACCATACAACATCGATTGTCTAAGATAAGGATGAGGTATCCACATTACTCAAAAATGCCTCCTATGATGTGGAATCAACCGTTGCCAAGGTGAGGTATTGTGTGATGTGGCCCCACTTGAAGTCGGTGATGTTCTTTTACCGTAAATGTGGAAGTGTCATGTTGTATATGAGTCACAACCTTGCAGTGTTGTTGCCACTTTATGAGGACAACTATATCAGATACCAGAGGTAGTTGCACCTACCCCAGTCTTGCAAGGTAGGAAGATAAGCTCCCACATCAGAAAATTATCCCTCTTCAGAATTGTGTTCGAAGGATAACATCATATCACAGAGACCTCCACACCCTCTGCACAGGGTTTCTCTGCTCATCAGACACAAGAAGAAAATAAATTCATTGTTTCCTCATTTATCTAAGTACCTATATGATGCAAGTCCACACATTCAAGGTGATCATATAAAAACAAATCATCCATACATCAATTACAGCCCTCTCGTGATGTCAAAGAAATGCAGCATCTTCACTTCATCAAATGCCGCACCAAGAGATCATCTCAACACACAGTTCGAGATATGATACAGGATTTGACACAATGGAGATGATTGCTTTGTAAGGAGGGAAGATTGATCCAGATGGATATCAGTGGATACCCACCTATTCCACTGGCTCAAAACAATTGTCCATCGTGGCAGTTTCCTAGTTATTTTTCTATGGTTTTTTGGGTCCCAAACTTTCAGGGTCGTTTTGAGTCCTTAAACGACGCTTTTCTGCGATTATGGGGGACAACTGTTAATTATTACCATGCATTTATCCTCCCTCAAAATATATAAATCTCATATATACCTTTCCAATGGGCTATCGAGTGCCTAAATCGGAGATCGTATGCAAAAGTTATGACCCAGGGAATTTCATTGTTCAACTTACCACCTTGGGGCCGCAAACTTTATGATTGTTCATCTTCTAGGGTTATGTTTTGGGATTTTTGGGTTCTCTCTTCATTCTTATTATAAATATACCCCTTAGGCCTCATTTTTTATTAATCTTGGCATGGATGAGCGTAGCATCCACATCTCTTCTCAGAGATAGCTACCACCATTCTACCTGTTGTATTTGCAGTATGTTCTATTTCCATCATTTAAATAGAATATGTGTTCATTGTATCTATGTTATCTTTGCAATATGGTTGTGTTTATGATTTTTTTTATATTATTCCATTTTGGTCCCACATAAATCTAGATCAGTGGTATCAGAGTAGTTTGCTCTTCGATTATTTCTCGACTTATGTCCCCGACGAGGTCAGGGTATAGGGAGTTGGGTCTCAAACTAGTTTCACTTGGGGAAGATCACTCTTGCCGCCCCAAAAAGCATCCCATGGTGGAATAAAAGAGAGACAATAGAGCATGAGATCCTATCAATTCGTTTCTCGAAGAATCCCTCAAGTGACACAGGAACGAGAGGATGGATAGTTTCGCCCAGATCCTTCTACGAATGTTAACAGCAAGAGAACCTTCAACGGGAAAGTGTTTCGGAGATGAAACCCCATTCAAGGTACTAGTGAAATTTTACATTCCTTTATTTTCATTCCAAATTTATGTCGATTCCCTAGATAGGTGTTTGAATGTTCTTTGTCCACAATTTTCTCGACAGGGAAAATATCACCCTTGCACTCCTTAAGGAAGTCCCTCATGGCCAAAATTGGTGGGGTACTTCTTGGGAGAAAATATCATCAGAAGAGTCTGGAATACTTGAGACAAATCCCACTTGGCCCTCTTTTATAGATGTCTTCAAGGAACGGTATTACCCTATGGAAAACTATGATGACCAATACACCAAATGGACCATTCTACGTCAAGAAAGGGACCAGACAGTGTTGGAGTACACCAAAAACTTTCATACCTTGTGCATAAAGCTAGGTATCAGGGACTCTAAGCGACACCCGATACTGAAATATCACAGTGGTCTACATCGGTAAATCAGAACTGAAATGGACTTCCTTGACATCTCTTCACTTGGATTTTCCTATCGACACGTTGTCAAAATCAAGGAGAAATTTTGACAAAAGAGAAAATGAGACTCTGGACCTGCGAACCCAGCACAGAAGCAAAGCAAGGGAAACCCTAGCCCGCAAAACACATGACAAGGAAAGGAAAACCAGTCCCCACCACAAGCAAAGAAGGGGAATGGAAAGACAAAGAAGGACACCCATAAGTGGTGTGAATTCATAAAATATCTTGGCGCAACACTGATGAATGTATCTCAAAGTATTCATTGGTGGCTGAGATCAAATACTCAGAATCATATCCTAACTCTGATTTAGAACCCAATGCCACAACCACAGACCATGGGAAGGAGATCATTGATGCATTCCCTAGTGCCTCTATTGCTACCACACAGATTGAACTAAAGGATCCTAAAGAGTAGAGGCATAGGAGTGCCTCTTCCACTCATAGATGTGGGTAAAGGGAATCCCGCTACATTTTTTTTTTACAATGGCAACCAAAAGAACCTGATCTCATTAGAAGTCATCAAGAGATTGCATCTTCCGACAACACCACACCCACAACCAACAACATCAGTTGTATAATCCAAGGACGAGGTATCTCCATTTCTCAACAATGCCTCCTACCATATGGAATCAATCCTTTCCAAGACTAGATACTGTGTGATGTTCCCCACTTAAATTCTATGATGCTATTTTAGGACAACCCTATATGTGGAAGCGCCATGTTGCATATGAGTCGCGGCCTCACACTGTCGTTGTCACTTTGGGAAGACAAATCTATTGGATACCAAAAACTGTTGCACCTTCCACAGTATTAGAGGGTAGGAAGATAAGCTCCCAAACCAAAAAATTATTATCCTTCACAATTGTGTTCAAAGGAGAACATCGGATCAAATCAACCTCCATATCCTTTGCATAGGGTTCTCTAATCATCAGAAACAAGAAGAAAACAAAGTCATTATTTCCTCATCTATCGTAGTACCTCTATGATGAAATTCCATTCATTCAAGGTGCTTTTCCATAAAAAAATCATCCATACATCAATTACAGCCCTCTCAAGATGTCAAAGAAATGAAACATGAGCCACTTCATCAAATGTCACACCAAGATATTATCTAAACACACAGTCCGAGATATGATACGGGATTTGACACAATGGAAACCATTGCTTCCTAAGAAGGGAGGATTGATCTAGATGGATATAGGTGGCCACCCACCTATTGAAATGGCTCAAAACAATTGTCCATTGTGCCAGTTTCCTAGTTATTTTTCTATGCTTTTTTCAGGTCCCGAATTTTCGAGGCTATTTTGAGGCCCTAAATAATGTTTTTTGGCAATTCGGTGGGAGAAATAGTTAATGTTGATATGAATTTGGCCCCAACAAAAATATAGAAATCTCAAATATACCTTTCCAATGGGCTATCGAGTGCCCAAATCGAAGATCTTATGCAAAATATATGACCTTGGGAAGTTGATTTTTCAACTTGCCACCTTGGGGCCACAAACTCTATGACGGCTCATGTTCTAGGGTTATGTTTTGGAATTTTTGGGTTCTCATCCTCGTTCTTATTATAAATAGGCCCCTTCAGCCTCATTTTGTATTAATCTTGGCACGGATGACCAAAGCAGCCACCTATTTTCTCATAGATAGCTACCACCATTCTAGTTGTTGTATTTACAGTTTATTCAGTTTCCACCATTTTAATAGAATATGTATTTATTGTATCTCTATTATCTTTGCAATATGGTTTTGTTTATGATTATGTATATGTTATTTCATTTCATTCCCACATAAATTCAGGTCATATAGGAATACATAACATGTTTCTAGTTGAAGTATGTTTGTTCCACAATGGAATGGAGATGATGGATAACAAATTCCCATGAGGGAAATTTACATCTAGGTCAATAAAACTGATCCCATACCCATCCATATGAATATATGAGTTTTCCCATGATTCATTAAATTCATGAGCTGATTTCTTAGCTACCCTCTTACAACATAATTAAAGAATAGCAAGGGAGTCTACTTGGGTAGCTGCTTGCCATTTATGGCACATGGGTTCTCAATATGACACTTGGAAACAATGGGTTAAACCCCACAACCCTTCACCTCTCCCTAGTGTATACATACATCCACCTCATTTTAGTTTCTTCCATAGCTAGCTCTTGGAATTTTATTTGCACTATAAATATTTACATTTTTTTGCAATTTCTCGTGTCTTACTAGTACATGCATCACAAAATATAATACAATTGGCTTTTAAAGCCAAGGATTCACTAGCGGGGCCTTGGCCTTTGGATTCATGCCAGGATTCATACATCATATATACACAATATTTACATATCAAGCCAATATTTTCCAAGGGTCAAAATGGGGGTATTACAAGTGTAATACCCATACTCTTTACACACGAAACAAGGATGTTTTGTCCAAATATTGGTGTTCTTTCCTTATTTAGGGGGTTGTTAGTTCCCTCATTTTGGCCTCTCATGTTATATTTAATTTGGGGAGGGGAATTTCCCCTAACACTATTGTTGGTTTTTCCTATTCTTTCCTTTCTTCTTCCCTTGATCTTTAGTATTTGTGGGATTAACCACATTCAACTACTTGAATCACTAATTTTGTAATGTGGGAAATTTATGTACTAGTTAAACCCCACGTAAGGCATGGGGAAAGGACCATGTGGACCAATAAATGAGAGGTATGGATTGTAGATGGTGTAGAGAGGTATGCATTAGGGACTCCATATGATGTGGATGGAGGATATGGTGGTATCTCTTGAGGTGGTGGTTTCATCGTTGCTTGAATAGAATGAGGGTAGGTAGGACTATATGCTCATAAGGAATCTTCTCAAATGAAGGAGTTGGTGCATTTATGGGAGCTACAAATACAGGAGGTTATTGTGGGTACTATTGTGCTAAAAAAAGTGGCATGGAAGTTGATGGTTTGTGAGCATTTATTAATAAATAGTCCTAACAATCCCGTTAATAGAGTGTGATTTATCTTATGGTGTTGGGTTCAAAGAATGATTCCAAGGTGCATAAGGAAGAGTGATATACAAATACCCATATTTTGCATAATCAAATAGAAAATTTGGGCCTTAAGGGTGTCCTCTTCTTCCATTTTTGGCAATGTGGTTTCCACATCCAATGAAAACATGGGTTGGAGTGATTTAAGGAACCAATCCAACAATAATTGGGGATGGATGTTTATTTTACACAAATTCCTACTGATCTACACCATTTGTGGATATGATCCATAGTATGAGTTGAGGTGCTTTCTAGAAATTCTATTGAGAATTTTGAGTCTTAAATCATGGATTATGGGTAGCTTAAAGTATGTCAAGAAAATAGTTGTAATGGACTCAAAGGTGGAATAATTCATAGATGGTAAATTGACAAACCATTTGGTCAGTGTTCCTGTAACTGTTATTTGAAAAGGTTGAAGATGAACGATGTCTTTGACGATGTTTTTTTATGAGCACCAAAGGTGAAATGAAATAACATGGTAGGTTAGGTCATCTCCATGTTTCCCTTTAATTTTTAGAATATATGAGGGGATCTTAGGGGGAATTTATGGTCAAATTGTGTTATGAAGAATGAGATCATTGATCAAATTAGCCAACTTATGGAGATTTAGGATCACCATGAAAGGAAAGTTTGATATTGATACCGTCATGATGTTATGTGTGTTTCCCCATCTTGGAGATGAGGGTGGTGAGGATAGAAGTGTATTTCCTCCTCAAGAGGTAAATGATGGGGGGGTTCTTTCTCTAGAAGAAGGAGATGATGGGGGAAATCCCTCTGAAAGGTGGATATAGAGTATTACTTCTTCCATGAGATGGAGAGGTAGGGGGAGCTGTATGATCTCCAAGAGGTGGATAAACAAGAGATTTAAGAAAGTCGTTTCCTCTAGGAGCTAACCCTAACAACATTTCCTGGGAATTCCCCTGGCTAGAGTATCACCCTTTTGATCCACGATGGGAAAATATGATAACACCTCTTTGTAGAGGATAAAGTCCTTGCACCATGAGATAGTATCATAGATTTCTTTTTTCTGCAATGGTGATGGTTTATGTTATCAAGTGAGAGTGATGACAAAGGGATATAAACACAATTAAACAGATGAAAAAATATGATAACCACAATATATATAACATGGTTCAAAGTGAGTGATATGTGTTGAGTATTTGTGTAAATGATCTCAAAATTTGGTTATTTTTAATTATTGTTTAGATGATCTTGTAAATAAAAAGAAACAATATGCAAATTCCCTAAAATACATAATGTCCTTCCTCTCAAATTGTCACTGGGCCTTCCAATATCTATCTTGTCGATGATTATGAAATATCTCGAAGATCACTAGTGAAGGTATGATAGATTCAGTTATCAAGTAATTATGTTGGGGCTATTTTCTAGAAGGACTTGCAACATTTCTAATAGCTAATGAGATTCTACTCGGGAATAGTTCATACCACAATTGCAACTTGGTGATATCCTAGCTTTTGGCCACTAAGAAACCTATGTCAAATGTTGATAAGTGGTTCATCCTCGAATGGAAAAGTGTCATCTCCACAAAAAGTTGGGTTGGCTCTTTATGGTGAGCAGAAATAGCTATACCTTGGAACTCATGTCCTTAGGCACCATGCCTTCTTGTCTATGTTTCATTTTTACGCTTGTTGATAGAAGGATTTAAAAGTATCCTAAAATTCAACAACAACTATGTTTCAAATATGTACAATATTGGTGGAATTTATTTGGATGTCTAGACTAATTAGTCCTAAATTAACTAAAATATTGTTTTGTGACCTTCTCTGAAGGATTTTAGTTGGTTAAGAATTACAAATGTGATGTTGATTTTATGGTGGTCCAAATTTGATTTAAGGAGTGCAAGAGAGGTATTTCAAACTTCCATATAGTTCTAATACATATAGATATCTAAGATTGAAAGATGGAGAGCATACTTGATCTGAAAGAGTATTTAGGTCTCTTGGTGTGTGGTTAAGTGGAAATCACACATGTGTTTAGAAATAAAATAGAATTGATATTTTCCGCTAATAAATAGCATAATAAAGTAAAGAAATATGAACATCGATGGTTCTTTACTCCATTTAATTAAGGTCAAGTGTGAAATAATTGCTTGCAAATAAAAACTACTACAATTATTAATGAAATGAATGTGCAAAGGGAGGTATTTCAAACCTTCCGCCCTTGTTTTATTTGTCAACATCACTAAATGCAAGGAAAAGACAATTCTTGGGGAAAGAGGAGTATTTAGGTCCCTTTTTGTGTGAATGAGTGAGCTAAACTATCTTACATAAGATCAAAGAAATAAGCAAGAAGCAATAAGATATATAATTAGAGGTAGTTTAATCAAGTCACCTAGACTAAGTATAATCATCCATCTCCTAGTGAGTACTAAGAGGTCCGTTGAAAACCTCAATTTATTTTAGCCTAAATAACTTTCAATAAATTACTTCTTTACTTCCTACCTTGAGATAAGTTATGTAATTACTAGAGAAAATAGAATTGCATGTGAGTTTGTTAATTTTCTTATTCATTAAGAAATCATTGAAACAACAAGTGATGATGAAAATTTGGGGTAAAAAGAAAAAATAAAAATAAAAAAACATACGGGCTATGGACCCACAAACTCATTAATAACACAATCACGGTGTTATATAGGTCGTGTGGATTTACCATGCAATTATAGACTAGATATAATGCCCTAACAACATGACTATCGATGATAAATTTTCACTATGTTATGTGCCCAAGACGTCGAGAACTGTGCTACTAATAAAATAGTGAACTCGAGCTGAGAGCTTCCAAATTTTGACTGTTAAGAGGTTGGACAGTAAGCTCTTATACCTGTACAACAACCAAAATAAGTTATCTAGCAAAATAAAAACTATCTATAATGCAATGAAAAAATAAGAGTTGAGTTGCCACATATACTGTTAAGGGCAAAATGCCACAAGGGTGAGAAAACTTCCCTACTGTCCTTGCAGCTTGAAACTGAGGAAAGAATGGTATCCATGGATTATGTAGACCAATAACTCACAAGCAAAATTAAATTCAACAAAACTAACCTAAAATAAAGGAATGAGGGGAGAAACTCTTGAATCTTAAAGGAATAAAGAAAGGGAGCTTTTACAAACTTGAGGTAAGAAGTAGATTGAAATATGAGCTCTCAATGCAATTCTTGTAGCATAACGTTTCTCTAATTTTATCACAAAGAATGTGTTCCCATGGATTCCATTCATAGGCCAAATGGAGGGTAAGAAACATCTAAATCCAAACGTGAGCACCCTTGCTCTTGAATTGGTTCTTCAAATACATGGTGGGGATATTGAATTCTCATAAGCATATAAGAAGTAGAGTTTGAATTTTGGATCCAAGAGAGTCGTTATGAGCCTTGAATATGCCTCGAAAATAAATGATCCCGCAATTTTGGAAGTTGTGCAAATTTCAAGGTAAAAGTCGTGTGGTTACTACATAGATAGTCGCACTAGTAGTGCGAGAGTTTTGTGCAAGTAATTAATTGATTTTTTGTACCAAATACCTTTGTCATTATAGGGTTGAATTTCTCTTCTCAAACTGGTGAGAATGTCTTCGGTGAGCTGCATGTTGTATGTTTTTTATTCATTTCTACAAGATATTCCAAAATGTCCCATGTGTGTGAAATTCAAGTTTTAACAGACACCACCACTACTCTCTTAGAATATTTGTTCTCTTTTATGTAGTTTCTTACATTTTCCACAAAAAGTGGCCATATGTAATCTTGAAAATTGTACTTATGAAATTTTACTATAATTTTTATTTTGAGTTTGTTAGAGGTTAGGAGTTTAATTTTATTTTAGTGTATGAGTTAAGTTGAGATACAACCTATATAAAAGTTGGATCTCTCACTCATTTTGCATGGTTGGAATTTGATATTTTTATCTCTCTTCCATATTCATTGATATATATTTATTTTGTGCAATTTATGGTGTTAATGATTCTTTTTATGTGGTGAAAAGTGTTGTCAATTCTTGAACATTTTTTCCTTGGTTCTATTATTGTGCTTAATAATTAATGTTGGAATGTTCAAGTCTTATACAAACATCTCATGATTGATCCAAAGAATAGTTTTAAAAAACCCTTAGAAGGAGTACATATTAAGTTATTGGCTTGCACATCACCTTTGTTGGTTTGGGTGAGTATTTTATACCATTTTTCTTGATATGCATTTGGCTACTTGGAAAGGGTTTCTACGTATTTATCTTCTCTATATTTGATCTTGGGTGGATAGAGATTTTCATCCATTGGATCTCCCTCTTGTATACCTTGAAGTCCATTGTGTATCCTCAATTGGGTGATGTGACTAGTGTGTCCCAAACCCTAACCTTAGAAAGAAATAGACGAATTCTTAAAGGAGCATTCTTCTTTTCCTCACTTTCCATTCCATTCACCTTAACTCAATTTCACTAATTGGGTATTCACACTAATATCTGGTCTTTCCATCACCTATTCCAAAATATCCTAAAAAATATAACTCCATTTTGCTAAGAATATCTCTTCCAAATCACCTTGTGTCCTCATTTCCATAGCCTATCAATCCTATTTAGGATTGCCCCCTCGAGTTGGATAAGAGGCAATCGAAAGTTCTTTGAGGTAGTTATCGTGGTGACATTGGGTAACATTTCTTATGTTACAATAAACTAGTAGTGATATTTGGGGTTTTCACTATGCATTCTAGTTTGCACAATAACACCTATTAAGTTTGAACAAACCCTTGAGTTGATAATTTAAGTATGAGCCAAGGGATTCGGTGTTTATTGTTCCAATTCTTTGTCCCATCGGATACTCCTTTAATAGATCGCCCATTTGGAATTATTATAGATAAACATGCATAACATTGAGTCAACCAAATTCCAAATCCTTTGGTATGTTTAGTGAAATTTATTAATTGAATATCTTTTTTATTAAAAAAAATAAATGGTCAAAGTAGACAAGTCTATTCTAATGCCACTTATACTTTACGAGTTTCAAAAATACCATGAGTTTGTTATTCTTATTGTTGACTTTGTAAGGATTAATTTAATGAAAATGTTATTTGATCTCTTGCATATATATTTAGTCTCTCCATATGTAAATGCACTACGTTGGCCTCGTATGTCATGGCCCCATTTTTGGTGACACCTTCTCCATGCCCAAAATATACCTTGGGTGCCCAAGTGGGCACGCTAGATTCGGTCGAGAGGCTTGGAAAATGGAAATTTGGCTAAATGATGGGATGGCATGGGGCGTTCGGACCAAGTGAGGGTGTACACCCACAAGTGAAGCCCACGTTTGGAAAGTGCAGCACCTTTGGCACATTCGGCGGTTGGAAACACACTTGGACCGAAATGTACGTTGGAAGAAGACACCTTGGTGTGGCATGGGGGAACGATATCCAGTGATGTGTCATGATGTGCGTGGACAAACAGAAATCAGAACCAAGTGCCCATAGAAGGTGGGCATAACACCACATTGCGGACAACTTTAAGGCATGCTAAGTGGGATGTTCGGTTGGGTGTTACACCTAAATCTCGTCATCAGCATGTGATGATATC
Organism: Pseudotsuga menziesii; assembly: GCA_001517045.1. Lineage (NCBI taxonomy): Eukaryota > Viridiplantae > Streptophyta > Pinopsida > Pinales > Pinaceae > Pseudotsuga > Pseudotsuga menziesii. The sequence goes on from LPNX010002697.1 coordinate 498,131, forward strand.
CCAACCTTTAGTGTTTCCCTCAATCCCAAACTATGAAGTGAGAATATTGGTCCAGACATCAAATCTACATATGAAAATCCAGCGCTGCCTCTACCCTTTAGTCAAAAAGTGATAGCTTCTCCAGTACTTCCTGTAATGTGTTGGAATTAAGTGGTGGCACCAGCTTTATCCTGTGTTCAAGACGTGGTTTTTCCTAACACCGCTTTGTCATGGTGAGCAAGGAGTGGTTCCCTTGGTAAAAAGTGAAAAAGAGAGGTTCTCACGAAGCTTCTTGAAAGAAGGCTTTGTGACACCCTTATCCCTGATCACTAGGGTCAGTTGGGCTCAAGATCCATCCTTTTAGGATCTCTTAGCCACCTCACCCACCAATTTCTCAACCATCTCTATCTATTCCAAGCCTATAAAAGCAAGCTCATTCTCCAGGGTTGAGGAGGGAGTAAAGCCATGCTGTTGCTTTGATATTATGTCCTAAATTAGTCAAGAGAGATTGAGGGAGACATTTGGAGCTATTGGGGATGAGGTGTTGGCTTTGTGAAGGAGTACATCGACACTAAGGCATAGGTTGTAAACTTCTTCTCTATTATCTAATGCAAAATTGCTTCCCTTCCCATAAAATATATTGTGTCATTATCATTTGTTTTATTATTTAATTCCTTAGTCATCAATATATAATTGTGGATTATATTTTGGCTCTATTTGATCTTGATTGTGGTTTTCTTGTGACTATGCAAGTACATCTGTGAAAGATCATATTTGCAGGAAACAACTATACTAGTACATCAAAGAGACTTGATTCCAGATCTCCACCCATTCTAGGGAATGTCTTCCAATCTTGTCGTGTACCATTTATTCTAGATCTAAACCATTCAAACTAGAGGAACAACTCCTATCCGCAGGAGGTGCAAAATTCCTAGCTACAAATTTGGTGACTCCGTTGGGGAAGAGCTTCAGCTAATCTGATCTTCCTTAGTCTTTTCAAAACACTTGTTTGAAATACAAGCTTTCGATCTTTATCAGTTCGATCAAATCCATTAGATGATCTAGTGGTTATTGGTTTGGTATCTTCAAATATGAGTTTTCTAATTTTCTGTGCTCTTAAATACTGTTAATTTATTATTTAAATGCCAGTTGCACAGTAATTTAAATTTGATTTTTCACCATCTTTTTGTTTTTGGACATCTACAAGGAACCGCGTATGAACAGTAGGCAATAAGCAATGCCACCACCTTAGCGTAGTTAGCAGGAAGCAGTGCCACCGCCTGTGAGCATAAATTAAGAAGCGGTGCTCAAGCAGAACCGCTCTGTTAGTGACCCTCTGGAAGTAGTGCCATGTAGGTCTTTCCAGACTTGATTTTTTGATGTTTTTTGCAAACATTTTGGTTGAGTTGCTTTCAGTTTTGAGTGTCTTGTTTTGTGTTAAATAGATCTGAGTGCTTGAATGTTAAATTTGGTGTGGTAAGAGGCTTATTTTGTTGAAATCAAAGAGCTAGGATAGATTTATATTTTTATTGGCTTGTATGCTTGGTTTTGAATTTTTTGAACGTAGTGATGTTTTAGAGCTTAGCATTAGTTAGATATCAGTCTTATTGTTAGATAAATCTGAAAAGAAAGACTTGCTTTATTGATAGCTTGTTTCATTTTTCATTAAAATTTTGTGAAGGACTTCCTTTTGCTTTGAAAAAAGAAAATTTGTGTTGAGAATCGTTCATATTTTTGTTGGAGGACGAATTATTGGACCTCTGATTAGCCTCATCAGCTTTCAGATCTCCATATTTCTTCTCTTTCCTTTACATTTTGATGTCATCAAAATAAAAATATTAGTAGTTTTAAGTTAGATATTTCTCGTTTTAAAGGAAAAATTGAAAAATTGTTGATTATTCCTTTGAATGAGTTTTGTCTTTCTTCTTAGAAGAAAGAGATCTTACCCTATTTTGCTGGCTTTCAAAATCAATCTGAAGTTTGTTGCTTGTTTTCTTTCTCGGAAAAAGTTTGGTTTAGAGTAGTTTTTTGGGAAAAAATTTTGTTTCAAAACAAAAATTAAAAGGAAAATACTCTCTCCTTCCCAAAGGTAGGCATGTCTTGAAAAGTAAAGTGAAAGTATCTACATTTCATATTTGCATGGATTTACATATCTGTCAAAACTTCATGCATTCACCTAACCGCTCAAGTTAAAATTAACAGTAGTTATAGGTCTAAAATTGTATAGAAATTTGGGTGATAAATTAGTGACGTGTTCAGGCATCGTAAAACATAGGAGCTATCGTTACTTGCCTGCACTGCAACCCGGGACTCACACGATTCTTTCACGTACCGTCGGTATATCGAACGACCTTTCATATACCCTTGAGGTATATAGAAAAGTACTTCACGTACTTGATTGTATATCAGAAGGCCCCTTTTGGAAAATTGTGCATTAGACAGCACTACTACTGATTTGAGCTCCCATGTACCTTGTGTATATCACGAGACCCTATTAGGATTCCTTGTCCAACTAAGAAAAACCCTTTGGTCATCTTGTTTGTAGAAATACACTGAGAAAAGTACTCGAGAAGACTACTACACACGTACCTTGATTATATCGCGAGTTTCACCTTCTTGACAATCCTAGTGAGAGACCGGCTATTTTGAGCTTATCCTATCACTTAAGTTTGCTTGTGGCTTGTAGCTTGAGTAGGAGAAGACTTTGTGTGATTTTTCTTACTTTTGAAACCCTAGGTTAGGTTTTAGTGACTTTTCCAATCTAGATAAGTTTCAGTTGAGACGATCCAGAAGGAAGGACCAATGGAATCCACTTGCAAAGGGGGAAGGCCCAATGGAATCCTGACTTTCCACCTGCAAAGGGGGAAGGCCTAATGGAATCCACAGACCAAGGAGCTACAACTGCCTCCTGCATGGGGGGAAATCTAGTTGTAGAAAGTGGAGATCAATTCACTTCTTACGTTTCTCCCTTGGCCCAACAGTATCCTGTGGCTGAAACTTCTTTTCATTCACCAATGGAAGGTCAAGTAGATGATGTTGGTGCATATGAGTATGGAATTGATGCTCCTTTTTGGAGAAACTCTATGGGTTGGGCCATTTCTGAATTTGGAGTGATTAGACCCTCTTTTGAAAACCCTCCTCTAAATGAGGAGTCATATAGGAGAATTCAAGAGTCACTTAGTCATCCTCGTAATTTTCAAGAGAGGATGGACAGGGTTTTGGATACCCCTATACCTTATAAAGAACCTATGTCGGCTCTTTTACCCCATTTGATGGACCCACTGCCTGATGGATATAGTCCTCTTTCTGATGATGCTCCACCTCATGGTCTGTCTCCTCGTAATCCAGTTCAAACCTCCAACCCTACAGTTTTTAAATTCTAGGTTTGTTGCTAGTCCTCCCGCACCCTCTATAGCTGGGGGGGAATCCTCAGATCAAGTGGTGTCTGCACCTTCTAACATCGGGGGAAACCCCCAACGTGACCTACGTTATCAGTCAGTGGAGTTGTTACTAATGCTAGGAATACCACTATTGCAGGGAAATTCGCAGTGTATGTTCCTCCTACCCACACCAATATGGTAAATCCTCCACCGATTTTAGGCCAACCCTTAGGGGTACAACCTACAGTTAACCAACCTTCTTGGGGTTATGGCTACCCACCAAATCAATTACCTGTGGTAAACACAAATTATCAACCTACCTCTACAAGAACTATGTATTATGGAATCCCTTACCCTGGAAACATGTTTACACCTTGGGGGAAACCTAATTGGTCCTACATGCCAGTAATGGGAGGAATGCCTATTCTTACTACTGGAGGTGCTGGAGGGACGCCTTATGGTGTCCTACCCTTTGGAGGTCCACCTTATGAAGGACCACCACCTGGAGGCCCACCTTCACGAGGACCACCACCTAGGGGAGCACCACCTGGAGGAGCAACACTTGGAGGACCACCACCTAATGGACCACATCCTAGAGACCCTCCTCCTAGGGGGCCACCTCCTTCAGGCGGATCTTCGAGAGGTTCATCATCTAATCAACCAAATCAACAGCCCATATATTAGTCAGCTTATGGTCCTACTGGTACATATATGCCTTATCAATATTACCAGTATGTGGAACCTAATTGGCAATTACCTTTCTTGGAAACTTTGGATTTTCCTGATATGTCCAAGTTGATAAATGATCCCATTTGACACAACCCTTCATGGCCCACTATTCTAGTAAAATTGCCATCAAATATTCCCAATTTTGATGGAAAGTAAGGAGATGATCCCAATAACCATATTATGAACTTCCATCTATGGTGTTCCTTGAACTCCTTGATGGATGATTATGTTCGTTTAAGTCTCTTCCAGTGCACATTGACCAGTATGGCTGCGAAGTGGTACATTGAACTTCCACAACATTCGTTTATGGATTTTATCTCTCTAACAAATTTTCTTACACACTTTAAGCTACCCATTCGTTATGGAATGGGTACAAATATTTTGACTTCAATCTGTTAGAATACCTCCACACACATATTGGGCCATATCCATGAGTGGAGAAGGCATAGAAGACTTATTAAACATCCCATCCCGGACCAACTGCTAGCTGATTGGTTCACTAAGTCATTGTTGCCTCCTATCACCTGAGATGTGGCTATGGGTGGTGTTGTTACTAAAGAGAAGGCTATAAGTTGCAGTCAGTATCTAGATTTGGTCTATTCCCAATCCATAACATTGTATGAATTAATTCCACAAGCTCCTCGGCCCAATACAAATCCCGCTAAGAAACCAGCAGAAACTCTTGTTGATGGGGTGGTTGGTTCAATCTGGTCCTCGTCGACGGCAAAACCTGCCAAGCAACCAAATTATTCTACCATTGCTCCTTTGACTCCTATGGTTTCCACCTAGGTAAATGCTATTCAAAGTACACAAACCCCCTGCAATAAGAAAAAGGGAAAAGGTAAAAATAAGAAACCTGGAAACCAATAGGAGAATCATAAACCAACGACCAATTAGAATGATAAAGGGAAGAGTAAAGCCAAATATCCTTGCATATTGTGTGGATGAGATCACTTCACAAAACAATGTACTCATCGTGATGATATCAACAAGTTTTTGAATAATAACCATGCACCATCAGTTCTTATTGATCCTTTCCCCTCTCAACAGCAATTGATAGACCACATGTCTAATCAAGGGACCCCCAATTCTATAGAAGAAATCAGAATGATGTCTTCTGAGACCATCAGTTTGAGTACTCGTAATAAATCATTTGACAAGACAGTAGAGAACAAGGATGAAAATCCTTCTTCTAAGAAAGTCCCTTTTACTAGTTCTCCTCCATCTTCGTCTAATGGCCCTTTTGTGATCGAAAAACCTAATCTTGATTCAATTTTACGACCACCTAAGGCTACCCTCAGGAAGTCAATTTTCAATCCCAATTCCCAAGCAGCACAATTCTATAATGTTATAGAAGATCTAGCTCAGGCACCTTGCGCGATGTCCAACCTTGAGGTACTCCAGACTTGTCCAACGCAACGTAAAAACCTTCTAACAAATTTGGGGGAAATAGACCTAGATAATACAAACTTGATTCATTTCGACGCAGAGAACTATATGTAGCATCCCAAACCCTCTGACCGATGAAGAGGACGCTACCAATGTTGCTATCTACCCGAGAATCTAGCCCCATGAACATACACATAATAAAAATTGGAATGCTTTGAACTAGAACATACACAGATGCATACATTATTACCATACAGTGAAAGCAAACCATACATTCAAGAATTTATCATTTTCATCATTTTAATTATACAACAAATACATTTGCAGAGATGAAATAGACAAGAAACTTATCTTATGAAGAAGCTCATCTGCAACCAGCTATGTCGATGCAATGATTCACCCAACCATAGTCCAGTGTGATCCTTAATCTCTCAGCAACACTGCCACCCTCGAGCTGGCCATGATTCCCCAAGGAAAAGGAAACTAAGCAGGCTCACACATAGCCAAAGATATGTCAAAACTCAGTCAAGCCAAAGCTATATTTGGGTTTATCAGACTGCCAAGGGTACACAACAACACATAACCAAGCCAACAACTGGGGTTTATCAGGTTATCAGGAGATGGAAGCACTGTCTACTAAGCTAGTGGGCTCACTGAAGAGCTAAGGATGCCTACACCAGAACTAGCTTGTCTCCTAAGACACCCACACACACCCAACACAAGGAATCATTCCCTTCTCTGCTGCACAGTCCCTCAGGCCATTAATTCCCTTCTAGTGTTATTCAGGGGGTGTAGAGAAGAGATTCATCCCTCTAGCTCTGTCTATGAGGCTCTTGCAAAACACTAGGTTTGTCAAGTAGATTCCTTTCCACTCCTACACAGTCCAAAGACCAATTGCATACAAAGAAACATACACAATTTATGGGTTGAGGGAAAATAATTTGTCCACAAAATTAATTGCCACGGTGGGTGAAAATAACCCAATAACAACAAATCGTATCCAATGGATGTTTGGCCCTATCGTGGCCAAAATGAAACTCAACCACACCCAAGAGAATGTTATTTCTCCTCCAAATCACTAGGCAATTCAAAAATGGTTTTTATCTTGGCAATCAGTGGGGAAAATGCAACAAAAATGTTGGGGGGAAGAAACCCAACCACATATCATTACAAAATGAATCCACAACCCAAGAGAATGAAGAAATGACTACCCACATGAGGGAAAAACACACACACAAAAAACCAAAAATGAATTACATACACTAAAAATTCCCATCCACGTGAGAGATCCCCAAGGTTGGTGAATGATGATAAGAAAAAACGCCCAGGAGCCCAAATCGTGAAGGAGAGCATACCCCAGGAAAAATCGTGGAGGTAAAACAGATCCCAAGCTTCCCTGCATGAGGAAACAATGAAGAATGTGGATGTATGGCCAAATGGGCATGCATTTTGGGTGTTTAATTGCCCCAAAAGTCAAAATTGATTTTCCCCAAATTCGAATTTCCTACCCATACTCTTCCCATCCCCATGAAATATACTTCAACCAATTTATGGCAGAATGAAATGATTGGGGGAATGAGACAAGAAAGGTAGTTGATAGTTTGATGGGTTCTCCCATTGACATTTAGATTTTCCCCATTGGCCCCAAAGGTTAAATATTTCCCCCTCCTTATCCTTAGGAAATTCATGCCCCCATCTCATTACTTGTTGCATAGACATAGTTGGTTGTGGGTATTTTTAATTAAAATGCATATTTACATGATGCAAAAATTACAACATGTCTTCTAGCATGAAATACCATCGGCAACGATTTTAATCGCCGAAACATAAAACGTTAAATCGATGGTGGAGATTTTTCCTTTGGCTCCACACCATGATTAATTACAATATGTACATCATATATATTTTTAATGCAAATAGGGTCAAAACCGAGGTGTTACACTATAAATACATATTGCCTCACCAAATTGCCTTTCAGATTGCCTCTAGAGTAGTTGGGAGAAAGGTCCTTCGAACAGTCCTAGATGAGGGAGCTTCGACCTTGGTCTTGTCTATAGCTTGTTGGAGAGCCATTAGTTATCCTGAGGTTATGAAGTCACCTACTACTTTAAAATCTTTTGATGGATGGGGTTTACATCCCCATGGTCTATTGCCAGCACTTTCAGTCGAGCTTGGGGGAAAGACTATTTCCATTCAGGTGGAAGTGGTTGATTCCCCGTTAGATTACAATATTCTATTGGGCAGGAATTAGTTTTATTCTATGACTGATGTCACCTCGACAGTATTTAGAACCCTCCAATTTTGGAATTTAGGGAAGATTGTGACTATTGATCAAATTAACTATTATACATCGGATGTTACGACCCCTACAGCAAATAACATCCCTATGCTAGGTCAGTCCCCTCCTCCTTATCAATTGATTGGGATAGGTATGCTGAAATAATCCACCCTTATGGGTGTTTTTCCGTCAGCCCCTCCTAGTACAGAAGTGGCGACAATAAATATGATTTCCACAACTGCCTATAGTACCAAGGGAAAATAAATTGTTGAGTCATCCTCCCTTGGCCCACATGAAGCAATGTATGATGCTATCTAATCCATTTCCGATGACCATGTTGATGACCTTCATATCATGGCTTCAAATACTTACTGACTGCCTTATTGGTTGGAACTGTCTCTTCCCACTCCAGATTATCTCAAATAGACTTTTCATTCAGATGAGTCCATCATGGAGATCATGAGTGAGAGTGAACCCGTCTAGGAGGATCATCATCATCGATCTTCTTTTCTTCCCAACGCCACTTCAGTGGGTTCTGACCTTGAATCACTTATCAGTATTGATATTGTCACCCATTCTCAAACACCTATATTGTTGAAAAATAGGAAATATGAAGGAAATATATGCAACATTACTAAAACAACCCCAATTGACATATCAGTCAAACCTGGAACCATTGAGCATGTTCACGTAAGGCAGAACTGCTCAACCAAAAAAATTGAATCATATAGAGAATTATTCAAAGAATTATGAGATATTTTTGCATGGACTTATGAAGAAATTCCTAGGATAGACCCATCTATTGTGGTTCATGAAATTAAAACCTATCCCATAACAAGCCCTATCAGGAATAAATTGTGTCAAGTCCATCCCCGGAAGGCTGCAGCTATTAAAGCTGAAGTAGAAAAACTTCTAAAGGCGGGATTTATTTATCCTGTACCCTTGATGGTATGGGTATCTAACATTGTCCCTGTGAACAAAAAGCAGGGCACCATTAGAGTCTGCATTGATTTTTGAGACCTGAATAAAGCTTGTCCTAGGGACAATTTCCTGACTCCACATATCAATTAGATTATCGACAAATGTGTTGGAAGTGTCATTTTCTCATTCATGGATGGATTTTCTAGCTATAATTAGATTGAGATATTGCCCGTCGATCAACACAAAATGGAATTTATATGTTCGTGGGGAACCTTCGCCTATAGGAAGTTACCTTTTTGCCTCAAGAATGTCGGAGCTACATTCCAGCATGCCATGTCCTATGTGTTTCATGATATTAAGAACATCATGGAGTCATACCTTGATGATCTCCCAGTGCATTCACAACAACGGGAAGACCACCCTGGGCATATTAGAGACATTTTTTTGAGATGTCGTTATTATAACATACGGATCAATCCATACAAATGTGTTTTTTACGTTGAGACGAGATGTCTCCTTGGCTTTGTGGTTTCTAAGGATTCCATTCAGATTTATCCATAGAATATTACTGCTATATTGGCCCTACCTGCCCTAACAAATATTGTTGAACTCCAAAGTTTGAAAGGGAAGGAAAACTTTCTCCGCCGTTTCATTTACAATTTCACTGAGAAAATGCATAGTTAAATGCATCTCCTAAAGAAGAACACTCCATTCTTCTGGGATGACCAGGCCCAGCGAGCCTTTGATAATCTCAAGAATGCTCTGACTCATTCACCCATGATACACCCCTTAGATTATTCAAAGGACTTTATTTTGTATTTTGTTTCCTCCACTACTACCACTGGAATGGTTTTAGTGCAGGAAGATCCCAACAGTCAGGAGTACGTGATATATTACACCAGTAAGAATCTTATTGATTCTGAAACCAGATGCTCGCGTGTGGAGAAGATAGCATTGGATACGGTCATTGTTGTTCAAAAATTTCACCATTACATATTGCTTCGCACTACCACGGTACGTGCATATCAAAACCCTATGTACTACATCCTGACTCGTCAGGTGCTAGGAGGTGAATATTCCCGTTGGATTGTCATCCTGCAGGAATTCAATCTTGAGTTTGCCAAGTCCACTTCAAAGAAATCCTTGGTCTTTGCAGAACTGATGTGTGACCCTCCCTATGATTTGATGGATACTGATCCTAGTGGTTCATTTTCAGATGAATTCCTATTCTTTATAAGCACAACCGATCCATGGTATGGATATTTAATCATTTATATCCAAACTCAAATATTTCAGCCCAATATATCCTGTGACAATCATTGCCATATCCACCACCATGTGAAGTACTACCTTATTTTAAATGATACATTGTACATACATGGTATCGATTCCATTCTCCGACGATGTCTTACACATGAGGAGGCTAAACAAGTCCTTAATGATTACCACTCTGGAGCGTGTGGAGGTCATCTTTCTGGGATGGCTACGGCCCAAAAAATCCTTTGCGCTGGCTATTTTTGGCCTTCAATATTTAAAGACAATCATGAGGTTGTTAAGAAATGCCCACCCTGCCAACATTTTTATCCAAAAAAATGCACCCACCCAGCTCCTTTACACCCTATCATTACAGTTGGCCCTTTTTCCAAATGGGGAATTAACTTTATGCATTGTAAGACTACCTCAACTAGGGGGCATGGTTACTTCATTATATTCATTTATTATTTCACAAAATAGGCTGAGGATATGCCTAGGTATGCAGAGGATGGTAATACTATCACCCTCTTCTTATTTAATCACGTGATAGCTAGGTTTGGAGTCCCATAGTCTATAGTCACTGACCACAGATCACATTTTTGGAATCAGATGATGACTGAATTAAGTACCAAGCTGGGTTTTCACCATGAAAACTCAACTCCTTACTATCCGCAGGATAATGGTAAATTCGAGGCCATTGACAAAGTTTTAAAAACCATGCTACGGAGGATGGTTGGAGATCATAAATCAAACCGGCACCTAACTCTCTTTTCTACGCTTTGGGCTTACAGGACTTTGGTAAAAACATCGACTGGTTTCACACCATTCAAGTTAATGGACTAGAAGTTGTCCTTCCTATCCAATGCTATATTTCGTCGCTGAAACTTGCGGTAGAACTTATACCAAACACTTCCATCGAGGAATATAGATTTATATACCTAACTAATCTTAACGAAACTAGCAGAGATGTCTCCTTAGCTAATGACGCACATAAGAAAGGCGTCAGGGCACAGTATGACAAATCTATTCAGCCTCAAGTTTTCAATGAAGGTGACCTAGTTCTGACCTATGATCAGAAACATGATAAACTAGGTAAAGGGAAGTTTGAGTCAATGTGGTATGTTCCCTTTGTTGTCAGCAAAGTTTTAAAGAAAGGAGCTTATGAGCTCATGGATTATGATGGGATACCCTTCAGGAAACCTCACAATGGGTTGTACCTGAAGAGGTACTATGCTTAAATCATTTTTTTATGGTACCTTGTATATATGTATAATATTGGCTTTCAGTGTTTTGTGTCTTGATTTAGTATGGTGTTGAGTTTAGTGTTAAAACTATTTATAGCATGTTTTGGTTATGCACATTGGATGTCCTTTTACGGCTTCGCTGATGGTGCTTTCTGTCACACCCTGAACCTTTCTTCAGCCACTTGGGTTCTCTATTCCCTACATCATGACTTGATCAGTTCAGCAGCGGCTTGTATTGGTCCCACTACCAACAACATAGTCGATTATTAGGCGGTAATAAGTCTACTGACTGAGGCTGCATTTCGAGACATTCATGACTTGGTAGTGTTTATGGATTCACAATTAGTGGTTTGTCATCTAAACCACATCTATACCATCAAAAACCATGTACTCCTCTATTTTTTTTGGAGAGTGCGTTTATTAGAGAGGTCATTTGAGTGTATCACTTACAGGCATATCCCTAGGTCGGATAATGCAGTTTCTGATTTGTTAGCAAACTACATCCTAGACTGGTATATTACTCATTCATAACTTGTAAAATAAACATGGTTCATTGTAAAATAAACTGTAAATGACACTTAAAACTCATGTAAATATGATTTCCATTTGAGACATATAAACACTGGTAATAAGTCTGTATATATATATGTATATAGTGTTTTTACAAAAAATATGGCCACGAGACCTCGTCTAAAGCACTGTGGCTTTCAGGAAATACAAAATCATACAAAAAACCCTGAAGCTAGTTAGCTTTTAGTGGTACATCATGCAGTTCACCATCTAGTGATGCTCATGATAGCACATGATGGCCCATGCTACCCTATGAAGGAGTCATCTGAAATGACCTAGAACTCCTGCAATATGTCTCTGATACCTCATGGGGAGGTCATCTATCATCATGTCAGGAATGTCAAGAGTCACCCACTCTAATATCTCCTCCAGCTCAGTAAGGTGGTCATCACCTTTGTTAAAAAATTGATCCCCATCTCATCTATCCATAGGAGAGGATCCTCTAGGCCGTGCACCACCAACATCTACATGTAAATTTCAGGTCTTGTTACTACCCATAAAAACATAAAAATAGAAAAATAGAAAAACATGATCAACATTTTCGGGTTTTTGCTTCTTACCAATATCTCCCCATTGAGCACCAAGTGGTAATGGTAGATTAGGGTCACCTCTGAAATCAGTCCCTACATAGGCATAATCCTCTATCATAAGGATTTGGTCATGCAGCCAACGGAAAAAAGTGGCCTCAAATTTCACCTTGGCCCTACCCACCTCCTGTGCGGACCATAATATCAACCCACCTCAGCATGTGTGCGTCTCTAGCCCTAAGCTCAATGAATATCACCTGGGGTCTCATGAGAGGCACCCTCTCAAAGAAGAAGCAGGATAAAATAGACCCAAAACCAAATTGCTTTAGTTCTCCTTGCTGACATTTTGTCAGCTAGTCCTTAAAAACAGGAAGAAGTGCCTCTACCCAGTTGAAAACCGTAGGTGCCATAGATTCCAGGGTATACAACATATGTGCCCTAGATTCCTGATGAGGACCTTGGCTTCCATCTATCCTATGCATAATGAACAAGACAATGCAAAGTGGCATATCCACCACATCCCTAATGGGAATCTTCTTACCTGACATTCTCATGCCAGGATTACAATGACGATTGATCAGCTCCTAAGTAGTCACGTCCCCTCCTCAGGTACCAGTAAGAAAGATAGGGGCCCCTCATCTAGACATCCCTTTCAAGAAGTATATGTCTTCCACCTCTATGGTCAAAACATGAGGTCCTACCTCAAAGCATTGTTGCTCTGGGTTCCACATTTGTAAGATATATTCCAGCAAGCAAAGATGTGAAACCATGCTGGGGGTCTAGAAGAAATTTAGAATACCAAAACCCCGTAGGGAACCCAAACAACCTGCATCTCTTGTGGCATGGCATCATCTTCATAGTGTTTTCTTTCTTTCCAGATAACCAGTTTTTGATCCGATAAACCTGCCAAAAACAATTCAAAATCCATTTAGAAGCATTCCCAATCATTAAAATTGCTTATAAACTTTTATTTTGATCGAGACAAATGTTTTTTGAATCCCACGGCTGGCACCGCCTCTGTCCAGTTAAGACAGAGCGGTGCCACCACCTGTGTCAAACTAAAAAAACCTGGTTTTTGTCAAGCACCGCCTTTCTCGTAAGGGCTAGGAGTGGTGCCTGCATTTCCTAATTTAGGTTTGGCCTATGAGCTCAAAAAACCATGAAAATTAAAAATTGGAAACCATGAAAAGAAAGAGAAGGGTTTTGGCTTTTACTTGTACCCAATGGTGCAAAAAACAGATGGTGGATGCTCCTGTAACCTCCAGCTGAAGTTTTGGCTCCAAATCTCCCAAAATGCTCTCAAGGTTTGGTAAATAGTAATTAAGTTGCTTTTTTACTATTTTACTTAGCTTTTATAGCCTATTTTTAGGGTTTTTAATGTCTTAAAATTATTTTTTATAAAAATACCCTTTTATATAGTTTATGAAAATCATTTTTCGAATATTTTGGGAAACTAATGGTCGTTTTTAAGTCTTACAGGGGCAGAAATAAGCAGTAAATTCTATAGGGAAGATCATTTTTTACTTTTTCGTACTTTTGGAAAACGAAAAAAGTCTCTAAGTGTTTGTTTTGATACTTTGATCACGCTCTCAAAACTTAGTATCAAAGTTTAGAGTCTTTTTCTGATTCTTTTCAAACTCGTAAAACCCTTCATCGTGAAAAGAGACCTAATGGAGCCTCCTTTAAACTCTTTTCGGACTCCCTAAATATGAAAAGTTTGTCGAGTACTTTTCTTCTTCATACTTGTAAAAGTATTTGAAGCGTCATCTTTCCGGTGGTAGGTTATCTCTTTTTCAGTTCAGACAGACTATTTACGAAAAAGGAACACTCCAGCCAACCATAACTAGAAGAGTTCTCTTGTGTATTATTTTATAATTTTTTGGGCCCTAGAGACTAAATCATGCAAAAAAGGACCCTTTGGAGTCTTCTTTCGTATTCGTTCAGACTCTCTAAACGTGAACGATATCGAGTTAACTTTCATTGGACTCGTTAAAATAAACACTGAGAGACTCGTTTTTGGGATTGAACCCCTCCTTTCTCAGGTTCATAAAATGTATGAGAATGGACTTGTCTTCGGGTGAGCTAAGAGTGTAAAACGAGTGTTTGTTACACTCTTTGAACTCGTAAAAATGAAAACAAACACTCATCAATCATGATGGGGAAATTAAGGGAAGAGAATAAATTTATTTTGCAAATAATATGGCAGTTTGTAGTCACCCTTGAGAATGGCACTTGTATACATTTCATTTAGTCAATTGGGTAAATCAGTTTGTCTCTAAGTCGATCCACTTCCATGAGTCATGTCGCTCCTTTGATTCTTTCAAAGAATGCATTGTCCATTGTTGTATTGTGTTCCACCTCGTCAATTCATGCTGCCAAGTCTTTTGTCATGCCGTCCGATGTTCAAAGGGAAGTTATAAGTTTACCTCTATAGTTAAAACAACCTTTGTTTCAGTACTTTTGAGTCAGTCTGATGGTTACATTATCTACAACATTCCATAACTTTGTTCCGAGTTTCATGTTGTCAATGTGGGATTCATCATGGCCCTCCTATGATGAAACTATTGCTGTCAACATTAGCTCATCATCCAGGAACTAGTATTAGAAACAAAAAGATAGTACCTTGAGATTTGTATGCCTTAATGACATATTCTCTCACTTTCGACATAGGTTCACATCATTGACCTTTGATCGATAGATTCGACGAAGTGTTTGACATCAAAACATCTATTTGCACTTAGTAGATTGTACTAGAGTACCTTGGGAATCATTGACATTAATGGTGATCTCTCTCGAACTTGTTAACGGTTCACATCATTGACTCGTAATCAAGTGGTTTCTACCATGCTCGACTTCAGATCATTGTAATCACATGGATAGAATCATATTTTGTGGAAGACAAGACGAAGACCCTAGGTATTTGTTGAAAATCAATCATAGCTTTCTCCTCAGGTTGCGATGGAGTATATTGTATGAAGTACTAGCATGGATCCACATTTGTATGGTCGTGTCTATGCTCAAATTTCCATTTGTATGACATAGATCTACATTGTATATTTGGTAGCTATGTCCAAGTTTGAGTCCTCTGTCACATGGATCTACGCTGTATTCTATTATCCATGTTTATTTATCTCTCTCATGGATCTACCTTGTATTGGTCTATAGCCATGATTAAGAAACATATTCTAATGAGTCAAAAGTATTGATGTATTTCATATTCCAAGTTGATGATATTCGATCAAGTTGATTCTTGCCTCGAAGTGATAACTTGCTCTCTCAAAGCTCTCATATATCGTATCCCTCTAGCCTCATGCTTTGGGGGCATTCTGTTACACCTAAATCTCGTCATCAACATGTGATGAGATCCCAAACTTCAGTGTTTCCCTCAATCCCAAACTGTGAAGTGAGAATATTGGTCCATATACCAAATCCACATATGAAAATCCAGCATCGCCTCTACCCTTTAGTCAAAAAGCGGTACCTTATTCAGCACCGCATTTAATGTGTTAGTAGTAAGCGGTGGCACCGCCTTTATCCTGTGTTCAAGATGTAGTTTTTCCTAACACTGCTCTGTCATGGTGAGCAAGGAGCGGTGCCCTTGGTAAAAAGAGAAAAAGAGAGATTCTTACAAAGCTTCTTTAAAGAAGGCTTTGTGGCACCCTTATCCCTAATCACTACGGTCAGTTGGGCTCGAGATCCATCCTTTTAGGATCTCCTATCCACCTCACCCACCAATTTCTCAACCATCTCTATCCATTCCAAGCCTATAAAAGCAGGATCATTCTCCATGGTTGAGGAGGGAGTAAAGTCATGTTGTTGCTTTGATATTCTGGCCTAAATCAATCAAGAGAGCTTGAGGGAGCAAGTTGGAGCTATTGGGGACGAGGTGTTGGCTTTGTGAAGGAGTACATCAACACTAAGGCATAGGTTTTAAACTTCTTCTCTATTATCTAATGCAAAATTGGTTCCCTTCCCATAAAATATATTGTGTCACTATCGTATGTTTTATTATTGAATTCCTTAGTCATCAATATAAAACACTGGATTATATTCTGGTTTTGTTTGATCTTGTTTGTGGTTTTCTTGTGATTATGCACATACATCCGTGAAAGATCATATTTGCAGGAAACAGCTATACTATTACATCAAAGAGACTTGATTCCAGATCTCCACCCATTCTAGGGAATGTCTTCCAATCTTGTCGTGTACCATTTGTTCTAGATCTGAACCATTCAGACTAGAGGAACAGCTCTTGTCCACAGGAGGTGTAAAATTCCTAGTTACATTAGGAGATCCCAATGCCCAATGAAAGAAGCCACCAAGTAAGTGCACGGATGAGGGGAATTCAACCAAGAGAAAGAGTGTTGTGTGTGGACCCTGAGCAACTGGTTTGCTTAGCAAGGGGGCGCGCCCACCTTTTGAGGAGACTCCTACTCAAGAGGCGCCTATATATTGGCAAAGGAACTTATCAATCAAATCAGCTTTTGATCACTCAAGTTGGAATATCCAAGTTTGGATTAGAAAACAAGGAGAAAAACCTCAACAATCAAAGAAGTCGTAGCATGAAACAAGGAGGAGAAAGTCGTTGTTATGCATTCTTAGTCTTTTCACTTTTTCTATGATCTTCACTATTGTGCGTGTTGAGTTGCGGTGAATTCCAGCACTGCGTTTTGTTATATATTATGTATATGTGTGTTGTAGCCTTGGTGGTGTGTACCAGGAGTATTAGTTGCGTTTGCAGCACTCCATCATTTTAATACAAGTTTTCAGGGGCTCTGCGTTGAGGCAACCCCACCTTTTTATCTGTTGTGCATTTTTCTTCTGTGTTTGCTTAAGCGAAGTGTTAACAATAAACTGGAATAATTCTAAGTGTTAAAGTGTTAAACAAAATCACTTCTGCATAATTGGTTAAGGCATATTCTATTGAAATGCGCTCAGGTTGGTCACGCCACTAAGTTGAACCAAGCAGTGCCGCACGTCGCAATAGACGCTAGAGAAAGGTGGTGTGTGTTGCAGTCGTGACAGGTGGTATCAGAGTGGTTTTGCTCTAAGTTCAGCGTTGATGCAGCAGCATTGACAGGTGCTTTCAGTAAAGGTCTTGTATAGCCAAAGAAAAGCTACAGTTTGGTGCAGGTTGCTGAAGAGGTGTCACGAGGAGGTGTCACACTCAGGAGTTAGACGCTCTGCAATTTGGAAGCTCCGTTGGATGAGTGTTCTGCAGCTCAAAAGAGCATTCCACATATCAGAAGAGCATCCTACAGCTTAGATGCTTCGTAGGTTAGAGTGCTCTGCATCCTGGACACTCTGTAGGCTCAGACGAGCGCTTAGTAGAATGAGCGCTACGCAGACTCAAGAAACCGCTCCACATCTCGGGGGCACTGTATACAGAGCGCTCTAAAGATAGGGTGCTCTACAGACAAAGTGTGTCGTAGGGCGGGTGCTTCGTAGATGAAGGGCGCTTTGCAGGAGACGAGCTTTCGTAGATAGATGTTACGCAGGGAACATGCCACAGGAGCAGGTGCTCCATGGTGAGTGCTCCACAGCTCAGGTGCTCCATAGATGGATGCATGCTGCAGCTCGAGTGCTCCACAGATGGATGCATGCCTTAGCTTGGGCGCTCCGCAGACAGATGTGTGTCGTAGCTCGGGCGCTCCGCAGATGGACGCATGCCGCAAAAGGGCAGAACACAAGGTAGGCATTCCGCAACGCTCCGTAGTAAGAGCACTCTCGCAAAGAAGAATGTGTGCATGGACAGGGAGATGCGCACTCCGGCAGTGAACCGTGCACTCAAAAGAAACATGCTCTGTAGAAAGGTGTCGCGTGCTCGAAAATGTGCACTCTGACAGTTGACGTGTGGGCTCAAAAACATGTGCTCCAGCAGCAGAGAGCCACGTGACAATAGAGGCGTGCACGCTCAGGATGCTCTAGAAAAAAATTGAAGAGCTCCAGTTGAAGTGCGCTCAAGAACCATTCAAGGCTAAGGTGCATTTTGCAGGTGCAAACGATGTGCACTAAGTTAGAAGTGCACTAAATCAGAAAAGTTGAAGTGCACCATTTTTTAAATTTTGCTTAGGTGAATGAAACGTGCCAAGGTAGAGGAAGTTTCACTAGTGTGAGTAGGGAAAGGGTGCACTCCGCAGAAAAAGTGAGCTTGGTGAGAGCAAGCATTCTGGAAGAAGGTGTGTTTAGAAAACGCACATTTCAGAAAAATGGTTAAGTGCACCAAGTTAAGGTGCAGTTCGGTTGAACAAGGTGTGCATAGGGCAAGGGTCGGCTCCGTAAGAAGAAAACGTAAGGTGGCAATGTTCAGGAAGAAGGAGTGGGTGGAAGACATGTGCTTTAGCAGAGTTGACGGGATACTTAACCAGTTTTTTGGTTAAGTATTCCACCTTTGTGAAGACATCAATTGGAACGCCTCACACTTGCAAGTGAGCGGTTTTGTTGTTTGTGAGAGAATTGTTAGCAAAAGCGCTAAGGAAAGAAACATCTGTTCAGGTTGGACGCCTTTTGGCAAGGAGGAATTGACGGTGTGCGCTCCACGGGAGCACTCAAAAATGAGTGCTTCCATAGAACAGTGCACTCGGGAGTAGCAGCCTCAAGAAGGTGCACGTCCGTGGAGGTACGCTCTCAGCAGCGAGGAAAGAAAGTGCATCAGGAAGTCTGGATTGGTGTGGTTGGATGAGAAGAGAGTTTTGGAAAGACACTTCGGAAAGTGGATGGTAGTGTGTGCTTAAGGAGAAGTGCATCTATAGAGAAGTGTGCTTGCACAGGTTTTTGTTCAAGTGCAGCAGTTTTGAAGTATGCTGTTAGAAGTACGCTTTCACCCGTAGAAAGGTTCGTTAGGTGAAGTGTCTGAAAATGGAAGAAGCGCTAGCAGAGGTGTGCTTAGGTGATTTTTTGTAGAATGACAAGTTGGTTAAGTTTTGGTTCACTTATAGGGTGCTATGTGTGTCAAGGAAAAATGAAGGTTGCTCGGAAGTTAGCGGCCAAGTGAGATGGAAAATCTCAAGTGTGGTGTAAGTTGTGTCATTACACTGACTTTGCGGAAGAAAGGTTGGAAACAGAGATGGAGAGAATGAGTTTTGCAGAGGCATTGACAGAGACATCCGAGTGTTTGTGAAAAATTGATTCTTTGTTGCAGACAATGTTCCCAGAGTAGGATGAAGGTGGACAGGAGTGTGTTGTAGTAGAAAACATAGACTCCACCTGCGGTTTGGCAAGCCAAGTAGTTGTGGTGGAACCTTGCGACATGACAGGAAGGTTGCCAAGCATGATCACAGCAAAGTTTTGGGAAGGATACTTGGTGCAGACGGTTCAGAAGTTGGCTATGACGGAGAGTTTGGTGAGTTGGGTTGGGAAGGAAACCTAGGCCAAGGCTTTTGAAGAAGGCACTCTTCAGCAACGACCAAGGTGACCAAGTCTAGCTTAGTCTTGGAAATGAGAAGAACAACAAAGGTGATGCTCAACGGTGGTTTTTGTTAATGCATAGTCAAGTCAAGATGGTAGAGGTAGTGATGGATTGCAATAGATATGCATCCAAGGAAGCTGTGGGACTGCATGACAGTGCGACTTTGACAAAACAACAAAAATCAACAAGTTTTGAAATCATGGAGTTGGTGATGGATATATTCATGATTGCGATGAGTCCTCATGGAAATGAGGTGAAACAGTGAATGAAATTTGGAACAGCAAGCTTGCGGATCCAAGAAATGGATGACGGAAAGACTTGGCGACTCTTTGATGGGGATTTGCATGGACAGCTTTCATGGGAAGCCTTAGTATTTTTTGAGAAGGAATTTAAGCTTTCTCTTGACGAGTTGACAAGCGATGGATGGAAACATCAGTTTGGTTTTGACCCAAGTGGATGAGGAGATGTCCGTGTTGGCTCGCTACCCGTGACGAAGGTAGTGAGGCGAAAGGCACCTTACAAAGGTGGCCTTAGACAATGAATAGTTAAACAGTGCAGAAATATTCAGCTAGGGGTACTTCAATGAATTATCTAAGTATGGAAATTTCAACCGTGGTTTTACCATGGATCTGTAGGTTTTGGAGTACACCGAAACGTAGAGGGAAACGCAGTTCGTAAATGATGAAGTTCATTCCTTCGAGTTAGACGAAAAGTTGGATTAGGCCCCCAACTTATATGGCTTTTGGGATAGCAATGGATGGAGGCATTGATGGATTGGAAAAGTACTTATGGTTATAGGTGGAATGTGCAGCAACCGATGGATGAGATACTTTAGACACTCTCAGTTGTGGTAGACGGTTGTGAATCGGTTTGGTCAAGAGGTAGTGATTGTATCAGGTTCCTAGTTACTTGGGAATGTTGTCGGGACGACAATAATTTTTAGTGGGGGAGGTTGTCACGGCCCTGATTTTGGTGACACCTTCTCCATGCCCAAAATATACCTTGGGTGACCAAGTGGGAACGTTGGATCTAGTCGGGAGACTTGGCAAATGGAAATTTGGCTAAGTGACGGGATGCTGTGGGGCGTGCAGACCGAGTGAGGGTGCGCACCCACAACTGAAGCCCATGTTTGGCAAGGGCAGGACCTTTGGTACATTTGGTATTTGGCAGCACACTTGGACTAAAGCATACACTAGAAGAAGACACCTTGGTGCAGAATGGGGGAATGACATCTGATGATGCAGCAGGATGCGTCTGGACAAACGAAAAGGAAAACCAAGTTCCCATAGAAGCTGGGAATGACACCGCGTTGCAGAGGACTTCAAGGCATGCTGAGTGGGACATTCGATTGGGAGTGCCCAACTCCCAACCAAAGAAGCCACCAAGTAAGTGCACGGATGAGGGGAAGTCAATCAAGAGAAAGAGTGTTGCATGTGGACCCCGAGCAAGTGGTTTTCTTAGCGAGGGGGTGTGCCCACCTTTTGAGGAGACTCCTACTCAAGAGGAACCTATATATTGGCAAAGGAACTTTCCAATCAAGTCATATTTTGATCACTCAATTTGGAAGATCCAAGTTTGGAGTAGAAAACAAGGAGAAGAACCTCAACAATCAAACAAGTTGCAACATGAACCAAGGAGGAGAAATTCGATGTTATGTGTTCTTAGTCTTTTCACTTTTTCTGTGATCTTCATTGTTTTGCATGCTAAGTTGTGGTGAATTCCAGCGCTGCATTTTGTTATATATTATGTATTGGTGTGTTGTAGCCTTGGTGGTGTGTACTGGGAGTATTAGTTGTGTTTGCAGCGCTCCATCATTTTAATAAAAGTTTTCAGGGGCTCTGTGTTGAGGCAACCCCACCTTTTTATTTGTTGTGCATTTTTCTTCTGTGTTGGCTTAAGAAAAGTGTTAACAGTAAACTGGAATAATTTTAATTGTGAAAGTATTAAAGCAAATCGCTTTCGCATAATCAGTTAACGCATAGTCTGTTGGAATGCGCTCAGGTTGGTCACGCCACTGAGTTGCACCAAGCAGTGCCGCACGTTACAACAGACCCTAGAGAAAGGTGACGCATGTTGCGGTTGTGACACCCTATTCTATGAGTGTGACTAAAATAACAAAGCTTTGTGAAAAAATTTCTATTAACACACTTCAAAATTTTACTAATATCCTAATAACCTAACCTCAAGTTCTGAAACCTACCCATGATGACCCATCTCTATGACTTATTCCTCTTCACTACTTTTAGGAAACCAAATTGGTCCCATCACCTAGATTGTGCTAGGAGGTATAACATTGATACAATTAAAGCATATGATATAATAATTTTTCAAGTTTTGATGGCATTCATTATTGAGGTGGTGAGATACTAATATTATATGTGTCACACAATGGATATGTGTGTGTGGAGAGAGATGCTTTTCTATGGTTGATGATGAGAAATGTTTTATATTTATGTGGAATATGTCATACATTCATCTGATTACCATCTACCCATCTACCCATTATGTTCATGATTACATATTTTCAAATATAATATAATCATGGGAATTATGACATTTTCTATTGTTATTAGAGTATGTTGCAACACATGATACCTACATAATGAAAAGGTTAGTATTATACATTAAAAAAATAAAAATAAAAAATACCAACACAACACATAGGACATAAATAATGTCCAAAGGATTTGTCACATTATGATATTTATGTGTTTTCTACTATTATACTCATTAGCATTTGATTCAAACTTGAGAATTGTGGCTAACCTACTTTGCATAAGGGTCATGGTTATAAATTACACATCTCATGCAACAATTTTTTATCTAGGTATATTCCATTGGTTTTACATATGATATTAAGTGTTAATCTTAGATAGTAACATACCATGCATTTAGTACTTCACATTTGACGTTGGAACTTTATATGGTTTATATCATTTAAGGGACCAAAGATGAAACGGGAGAAAATTGAATCCATATAGTATTTTCTTTGGAATTCCAAGCTTCGATATCACTTAAATGGTAAATGTATATGGTGTATGGTTATGAATGTGATATTGCTTCTCCTAGGCATGGTTGACCTTATCAATCCACTTGGTGATGACTAGAGTTGGTTGAATTTGGAGAAGATATCTATGGCATGAAATATTTTGTCCTTTATGAATTGAGGAATCTTTGGTATTTGATGTTTGTTTGTCCAAGCCAATGTGTGCCATTGGCTTCCCTATATTATGTAAATGCCATGAAATTCAACATAGCATGTTAATGGTGGTTGGGATGGTTTGGTCATAATTATATATATATATATATATATATATCTCCAAAAATATTTATGCAATAGAATAGTGTACATTATCAAAAAAAAATGAGAAATATAAAAAGAAATATAAACCAAAAAAAGTAAAATAGGACAAGCAAGAGTATTGAATTTGAAGAAAATAAGCCATTATTTTTATCATCCAAAAGGAGAGAAATTCCCATGGGCATCTTCAAGGAGGTGACCTCCAAATGAATAGAGCTAGTAAAATGAAAATAATTGACAAAACATTCCATATCCTTATACCTCTATAAAAATTTATCATTAGGGAAACACCAACTACTTGTGGTCCAATTATGAATGAGTAACAACCATGTGTTGGAGACATTTACCACCTTACACACTCATTTTGGTCAATTTGGCCTAGTTAAACCACTATCCTAAGTATTATTGACTTAATTGACATCAGAGGAGCACTAGATGACATCAGCTAGATCACACCCACGCCTACCTTCAGTCAAGGAGGCTAACTTAGCCTTATCCTACATTCGGAGAGGCTAATTGGAGCACTCTGAGGGTGATCTGAGTGTCATTAATGCCCCATATTGCTAACTGATGGTTACAATTAGTTAAATAGAGTAGTGAAGGTGCCTTCCTTCATTAAATTGATTATTTATTGATTATTTAATGAACTGGAGTCAACAGGGGCACCTCCAGCCACTTCTGATGTTCAGTTACACTTCATTTAACCTCATCGGGGTTCATTGGAGTCATTGATGTGCTACCACTTGATGGTTGGCTTGTTGTGACATGTGTCTGACCTACTTTCAGTTAGACTCAGTCATTTATTGCACACCAACTTCAATTAGGGCTCAGTTGAGTCAATTAGGGTTTTGATCAGTGGTTAACTTGAGTGTTGACTATGGCTTACATTCAGTTAAGCTAGACTCACTCATTCAATTCGAATGACCTCCTTGGGAATTCGAATTGCTTTGTCATTCATGCTTGCAGCATGATCTTGTATTGTATTACTCATTCTTTTTGTGAATATACAGAGCGGCTACTCATTTTGTAGCACAATTACACCATTTTCATGCCTTATTGTTATTAATCTTTGATGAGACTTGTGTTTAGTCCCTAGATTACTGTGACAGATTAATAGGTTAAGCTAGACTCGCTCATTCAATTTGAATGACCTCCTTGGGAATTCGAATTTCTTTTTCATTCATGCTTGCAACATGATCTTGTATTGTATTACTCATTATTTGTGTGAATATACAAAGCGAATACTCATTTTGTAGCACAATTACACCATTTTCATGCCTTATTGTTATTAATATTTGATGAGACTTGTGTTTAGTCCCTAGATTACTATGACAGATTAATACAGTATCACAGTAATCTAGGGACTAAACACAAGTCTCATCAAAGATTAATAACAATAAGGCATGAAAATGGTGTAACTGTGCTACAAAATGAGTAGTCGCTCTATATATTCACACAAAGAATGAGTAATACAATATAAGATCATGCTGCAAGCATGAATGACAAAGAAATTCAAATTCCCAAGGAGTTCATTTGAATTGAATGAGTGAGTCTATCTTAACTGAATGTAAGCCACATTCAACACTCAAGTTAACCACTGATCAAAACCCTAATTGACTCAACTAAGTTGGGCACCTTCACTGCTCTATTTAACTGATTATAACCATCAGTTAGAAATATGGGGCATTAATGACACTCAGATCACCCCCGAAGTGCTCCAGTTAGCCTCCCAGAATGTAGGAGAAGGCTAAGTTAGCCTCCTTGACTTAAGATAGGCATGGGTGTGATCTAGATGATGTCATCTAGTACTACTCTGATGTCAATTAAGTCAATAATTCTTAGGATAGTTGTTTAACTAGGCCAAATTGACCAAAATGAGTGTGTAAGGTGGTAAATGTCTCCAACACCCCCCCTTAAGCTATACTCAGGAGGAGTTATAAAACATAAAATGCATAAAAATTCTAAGGCCCCGACAACTAAGGTCATAGGTCACCCTGTACAATACTGAAACTGAAACAATGCTCAAAAACAAACTAAGTGAGGAAAAGAGGGAAAACGCAGTGGGAAAAACCCCCCTCAAGCTGAACACTGAAAGTATTCTGATCACCCTGATGGACTCACCCCCAACAGTGAACGGAGGTAAGTGAACTTCTTTTTTGAAAATCTCTTGGTGAAGATGTCTACAATCTTCTCATCGGTCGGGCAGTATTGCAAAATGATGGTCCTGTCATGCACTAGCTCCCTCATATAGTGCATGTGGATCTCTACATGCTTGGTCCTCTGCCTCGTAACTGGATTTGTGGATATATTAATAGCACTTTGATTGTCACAAAAGAGGATAGTGGAAAAAGTACTACCAAGATCAAACTCTGAAAGAATGCCTTGCAACCAAACTGCTTGCATGCAAGCATTCACCGCTCCTCGATACTCGACCTCTGCTGAAGATAATGCTATGGAAGCCTTATTTTTTCTAGACCAGAAAATGGGGCCACCACCAAACATGAATACATATCCAGAAGTAGACTTCGGATCAATAGAATCACCCTCCCAATCAGAATCTGTGTATCCAACCAACTCTAGCTCGGAGTCTACAGCATAGTGAATGGCGTAGGTCCTAGTTCCCTGAATATACTAAAGGATCCTATTGGTTGCCTTCCAATTAATATCATGAGGCTGCTACATGTATCTTGATACATCATTCACGACATAACATATATCAGGCTGAGAATGTGTCAAGTACAACAAGCTACCAATCAGCTATCGATATATAGTGCAGTCCATGGGAGGTGTGCTTTTTCCTTCTTCAAGGATGATCCCTGAAAGGAAAAGGAATGGTGCAGGCCTACATTAAGCCATGTTAAACTTGACTAATAGGTCTGATATGTATTTTTATTGATTGACCATTATCCCATCATAATTTTTCTCAATTTCGAGCCCCAAAAATTGTTTTAAGAGCCCCAAATCACTCATTTCAAATGCATTGTGGAGAGCAGTTTTGATGGCTGAAATGGAAGCAACTGTGCTACATGTGATCAGTAAGTAATCAACATATAAAAAAATAATAATCAAATTACCATCAGACTGCTGTATATACACATTTGTATCTAATCTACACCTTTGGAAGTTTTGCGAGAGAAGGAAGGCATCCATCTTGGAATACCACTCTCTTGGGGCCTGTTTTAACCCATATAATGACTTCTTTAGCTTGCAAACCAAAGATGGATCAGAGATGTAGCCCTTAGGATGCTTCATGTATATCTCCTCATGAAGATATCCATGCATAAAGGCTGACTTAACATCCATATGATGCACTTCCCAGTGCTTAGATGCTGAAATTGCCAAAACTAGGCAGATGGAGTCCATTTTTGCAACCGGTGCAAAGGTCTCATGGTAGTCCACACCTTGGAAATAAGAGAAAAATTTCGCCACCAGCCTTGCATTATATTTGTAGGTGCTACCATCAATAGCAACCTTTTTCTGAAACACCCACTTTCATTGAACCAATTTCCTTGTCGGAGGAAGAGAAACTAGCTCCCAAGTAGTGTTTTTCTGAAGAGAATTCATCTCTTCATCCATGGCAACTTTCCATCTCGGATCCTTCCGATCATGGTAGTAGGATTTTGGGTCAGAACTAATCATAAAATAAGAAGTTTCAGACAGAAAATTATCAGGACAAGAGAGCGCAATACCTGCTCTTTGGAAATCAGACCGGGTTCTCCTTGGATCATCCAGATTTCCAATGTTATCTCCTGCGGAGGACAGTGTCTGTCGAGCCCATGTGGGAAGATGATTTTGTAATTGAGGTTCTGATTCAGCATCTGATTTTTTTTGCACACTGATATCAGAAATAAGAGGATCCAAATCAGGGTCATCACCCCCAATTTCATCATCCAAATATTCAGTAGAATAGGAAGGAAATTCAGCAATTTTCTCCTTCACTAGTTCCACCTCCTGAAGAGGCTCATCGAACTTGACACTCCTTTCGATGATGATCTGTTTTGTTTTGATATCCAAAAGCTTGTAACCTTTTGATTCATCAAGATACCCAATAAACATACATTCTATTCTTTGCGGTTGCAAAGCCCTCCTTTTATCAAGTGGAATTCGGGCCCATGCAGTGGACCCAAACACCCGCAGGTTCGACACATCCGGCTTGTGTCTGAAGTATGCTTCGAAAGGGGTCTTCCCTTTCACGGATGAGTGTGGCACTTTGTTCTGATTGTATGCTACAGCATGCATGGATTCAGCCAACTTCTTTGATTCCAACATACAGGTAGTCATCTCCTTGAGAGACCGATTCTTCCTTTCCGCTACACCGTTCTACTGGGGAGTGTAGGGAATTGAATGTTGGACCCGAATACCACTTTGGGAGCATATGTGCAGCAAATCATTACTGAAATACACCCCACCATTATCAGATCTCAAGATCTTGATCTTAAGCCTAGACGCATTCTCGATCAAGGCCTTCAGTTCAGAGAATTTTTCACACACTTCAGACTTCTTTTTGAGAAAGAAGACCCATGTGTACCTTGAAAAATCATCAATAAAAGTCAGAAGATACCTTGATCAATTCATTGATGTGATAGGCATCGGACCGCTTATATCAGAATGTATCAGCCCCAATATGCATGTAGCTCGATTTTCCTTTCCCCGATCGTACTTGTGCTCAGGATGTTTTCCAACCACACAGTCTTTGCAAATTTCAGTGGTTGCCTTGATGACCAAGAGGCCTTCAACCATAGAGTTTTTCTGTAATTGCTGCAAATATTTAAAATTTAGATGGCCAAACCTTTCATGCCACATCCTACTAACTTCATTTCCATGAGTTAGTAGTGCGGTGGGCTTTGCATCCGCCACAAAGCGGGAGAACTCATAGGCTTTTGCATGATGGTTTGCAAGGCCTTTAGCAATGAGTTTCTCAAATGCAAGTTCCATCATCTCAACATCATTCGGGCTGAAAGATACTGTCTTAGGCACTCTTGTATGTGTCATCTGATAGACACTAAGGAGATTTGATGCCAGAGACGGTACATACAAAACATTTGAAAAATAGCCATTCTCAAGATCAACCGTACCTTGTCCTTCTGAAATGATGGTGGAGTCATCTCCCATGTGGATGGGGATGGATTTGTTGGTCTCCAAGGATGAAAAGGAGTCTCTTTCAGCCATCATGTGGTTCGAAGCTCCAGAATCAATCAAGAGTGATTTGGATTTCCAAGTGCTTTCCATGAGGGCATGACCTTTTTGATGATGTGGTTCCCGATCTTGCTGATCTCTCCTCCGAAAGATTTCCAGAAGATTGATGTGATTTCTCTCAAGAAGAGAGGTAGCTTCATCAAGCTTCTTCTTCATGCAGGCATGTTCAAGGTGGAATCCCTTCCCGCAGTATGAACACTTGAATTTTTCCTTTCCATGATGCCCTTTCCCTTTGTTCTTCTTTGAGACGGAAGACTCATCATGCTGCTGGTTTTCAACTTTAGGGTTAGGAGCTTCGAATTTAGTTTTTGGGTTCTTTTGTTGCTTTCCTTTACCCTTCAGATATTTGGGCCCCGAGACATGGAGGGCTTGATCACGGGAGGATCTGATGATCCCCATCTGTACAATCTTATCATGTTCACTTGTTAGGGACTCAATGAAGGCATTGAGTGTAGGCATCTTCCATCCAGGAGTTGTGAGCTTCCCCGCACAGAATGTAGAGACAAAAACTAAATAATCAGCTCCAAGTTTGGAGAGTATGGCAAGGATTATATGATCATCCTACTTCTCCACTTTGCATTGCTTCAACAGTAAGACAATGTGCTTGAACTTTGTGAAAAATTCATTCAAGGTCTCGAAATTGGAAGGTTGGAGAGACATCAATTCATTTTCAAGCTGGTAAACTCTCAAATCATCCTGCTTTCCATATAGGGTTTCCAATTTGTCCCAAATTTCCTTTGGAGTCTTCAATCCGGAAGGATGGAAAAGAATATCCCAGGAAATAGAGAGGCACAAGAATCTGAATGCTTCATCCTTCTTGTTCAAGAATCTAAATTTGTCTATTGTAGAACCAGGCTCTTCTTTAGTGTCCATGGTGATCCTATAGAGTCCTCTGGAATGTATCTGGATCTCCATGTCTCCTTTCCATGAGTGGAAATTGAACGGAGTCAAAATATCTACTGAAGAAGCCATCTGAATTTGTTGGAGCAAATGCTTTCACCTATCAAAAACCTGAAAATCACAACAAAAAGGGAAATGTAAGGTCAGACAGCCTACACATTTTAGGCTTTCATCACACCCAGCATAGTCAATGAAGCAATCTTGATCAACAATTTCTTTACTTGGGGTATTAAGTGGTAAGCCTTGGCTTTTGGTGCAGTGCTATATTTTTGAGCTATTGCTCAATTTTCATGCAAGATCTGTCAAAAACCTTGTTTTTGAGAGATCTGAGCTTCGTCCCGCCATGAGCTCTGATACCATATTAAGCTGTCATAGTAATCTAGGGACTAAACACAAGTCTCATCAAAGATTAATAACATTAAGGCATGAAAATGGTGTAATTGTGCTACAAAATGAGTAGTTGCTCTGTATATTCACACAAAGAATGAGTAATACAATACAAGATCATGTTGCAAGCATGAATGACAAAGCAATTTGAATTCCCGAGGAGGTCATTCGAATTGAATGAGTGAGTCTAGCTTAACTAAATGTAAGCCATAGTCAACACTCAAGTTAACCACTGATCAAAAACCTAATTGACTCAACTGAGCCCTAACTGAAGTCGGTGTGCAATAAATGACTGAGTCTAACTGAAAGTAGGTCAGACACATGTCACAGCAAGCCAACCATCAAGTGGTAGTGCATCAATGACTCCAATGAACCCCGATGAGGTTAACTGAAGTGTAACTGAACATCAGAAGTGGTTGGAGGTGCCCCTATTGACTCCAGTTCATTAAATAATCAATAAATAATCAATTTAATGAAGGAAGGTTCCTTCACTACTCTGTTTAACTGATTGTAACCATCAATTAGTAGTATGGGGCATTAATGACACTCATATCACCCCTGGAGTGCTCCAGTTAGCCTCCCCGAATGTAGGAGAAGGCTAAGTTAGCCTCCTTGGTTGAAGGTAGGCATGGGTGTGATCTAGCTGATGTCATCTAGTGCTCCTCTGATGTCAATTAAGTCAATAATACTTAGGATAGTGGTTTAACTAGGCCAAATTGACCAAAATGAGTGTGTAAGGTGGTAAATGTCTCCAACACCATGTAGTGGGCCTTATTTAATAAAAATAGCCTTTTTTCATTGAGTAACCACACACCAACTACCCATTGGCCTTATTTAAAGAAGGAGACCTCATAACTAATAGACTAAATCCTAAGTACCCCAAAGTTGGGATGTTAATATTAAATCCCTAACATACCCTCCCACTTAAAACTAACAATATCCTCATGGCTAAATATGTGGAAATTACTATAAAATTCATTGGAAATTCCCTATGGTGTCTTAAGGTTGTGTATCCTTTCCATTTATCAAGATTTCTTGAATAGTGTGTTAACACATTCAAAACTTTATTATGCCCAATATTGCCTCAATATGTAACCAAATGAAGCCTTCTTCATCAATTTTTGGAATGCTATTATTGACTCAACAATTCCTCACCACTACATTATGCAAACAAGACACATGAAAGGTTAGGTGGATCTTGGAGTGGGATGATACATCCAATATATAGGCAAATTAGCCATTGTGCTAAAGGACCCGATAGGGTTCATAGAACTTTGGTACTAGCTTATCGTGGCTCTTATGTTTGATACGTGTCCACTTATAGGTCTAGATATGAATAAACACTTGATACCATCCTTCAAAAGAGTGCTTAGAATGATGTTTATCTCCCTATTACTTCATTTTATTTTGAGCTAAAATAAAATTATCCTTAATTATATTGATAATGGTCACTCTATATTTAAGCATACAATCCATTTCCTACACCTTAGATGTGCCTAATAAGTGTGAAGCAACAAATATAGGTTTTGTCCATAAATAGCTTCATATAGGAACATTTTGGGCTCACCTTGATAGATGGTAATATACCACCATTCTAAAATTAGTATCAACTAAACCCAATGACCTTGTTAGACTTATGTAAAATTGCATTGCAAATAATTTTCCAAACACTTATTGACCATATATTTGTGTATGATAATTTGTGCTCGTGTTTTGTAATGTCCCTACTTGGGATTTTGGAGAAAAGTACAAATTGGGAAAATTCAAGCTTAACTAGTCATGACTTTAGAGGGTTCCAACTTTCACCAAATAGTCATGAATTTGAAAGGAAATGGTATGATGAGTATTAAAACATACCAATGTGGTTTATGTACACTTTTTATTTGAATTTATACCTCTACAACCTTGTTTTGGGTTAAGGAGAAATAATGCAAATTTACTAGGAAAATTTGGTCAACTAGTCCTTCTTGGTTTGGTTCCAAACAACACCAAACCTTTCCAAAAATTTTATGTGTGGATAATATGGGATTTAAAAAATAGTAAAAGACCTCAAACACTCAATGGTATAATCAGAAATTCATTTTTACATGTTACTCAAGTTTGCACAACTATGGCCAACTTGTATCTTTAGACTAGTGAAACCCAAGTTGACCCAAATGCACCTATTGCTGCCGCAACCTTTTCCCCGACTTCAGTTTTTCACTTAAATTCTGGGACCCCTCCTTATCTTGATTTACTTGAATCTAAGGTTGAAATTTTGGCGTCTTTGAGTATCTTTTCCTTAAAGTTGAGCGTCCTTGGTGTTGGCTGGTTGCATTCAGTTCAATGTGAGTCGCGAGATCGGTTTTAACACTTTTAAGAGTGTGAAGGTTTACCTTAGCGTTTTTTGGTTTTTTGGCCTCATTTGAGCCTTAGCGCTGTTTTTTTTTTTTTTTCCTTTGGATCGGGCCTCTTTTGGAAGAAGTGGAGTCTTATATCACTCGCCGTTGCGACTCTTAGACCAAAGTCTCCGTCCGATCCACTTCTCTCCGACGCCCGATTCGGGTTGTGGATCGCTTGCCCCAGAGTTCTGTTTCACCCGACGTTGCAGCTGGGGAGAAGAAGTCGGGCCCCGAAGTGAGTTTCACCCGACACCCGAACCCCACCTAATCCTCCACCGCCCGATAACCTACGGTGGACGTGTTTCCGCTTCCCCTCTTCTGGCACTCCTCCGCCGTTGCGGGTGGCAGAGTAGTCTGTCGTCCGACCCACCTAATCCTTCACCGCCCGACCACCTACGGCGGACGTGTTTCCGCTTCCCCTCTTCTGGCTCTCCTCCGCCGTTGCGGCTCCTGGAGCCTTCTCCCATCCGGTGTAAGAACCTTGTCTCAGCCGATCTAAGAACTGCCCGACTGCCGATTTACCTTTTCGTTGCCATTCCGAGCCTCAATAGTTCCTCACCCGGATGGACTAGGCTAGCTCGTTGTGAATATATCATTATAATCTTAAAATTATGGATGCCTAATGTTTGAATTCAATGAATAATGCACCAAGTTTGTATGCAGAGATCATCTCATGAATCGCTAAAGCAGAGCATCGCGCCGGAAAGGACAACGTGAACGAATGACCGAGGCGCCGATGGGATATTTCTTTTAGCGATTACTGTCAAAAAATAAACGCCTGTGGAAATGATGGAGAAGGTGAAACGACTAGGAAAGAAACTGAATTGTCAAGGGCATTGAAAAGCCGCGTTGAGGGAACCCAGAGGGGGGGGTGAGAGTTTAAATAATGGGAAGCTCGATGAAAGGAGGGCTTTTTCCCTTAGAAAATTTTGTAATTGTTGACTCGGAAGAGGAACTATTTCGTTTTGCGAAGTGAACTGCAATTTTGTCTGCTGGAAAGAGTAAAGAAGTGAAATGTACCAATGCTATTCAATGAATAATGCTGAAGAAGAACTATTTCGTGTTCAGCTGTATTTCATGCGCTGTGAGGATATTTGATGTTTCGAACCTAAGTTCTTGTTAATTATTCTGCAGTCTTTTCTGGGATGCATTTGCACTATGAGTAATAATTGCTGTTATAGAATGATCGGTTAACTGGTTATTTGAATATTTGTAGTTTCCATGTGCTGTGGGAAAAGTATCAGCTATCTGTGGTTTTCTTACAGTATGTGATTCTTTATTGCTCATTTAAGATGATAGCCTCGCTCCCTAGGGATAGTTTAGATAGTTCGTTATTTCTGTTCTTATCTGGTTTGTTTGCTTGTGAGCATAAGACGAGAGGTAAGAACCTGCGCATCACTTTGTGACCGCCCCCTGCATTTAAACCAGCCTGCATTTAATTAGGCACGTGCATATCATTTCCTTTAAGTAAAAAATACAACAAAAAACTCGGTGGTCCGGGCCGCAACCGGTAAAACCTTTGTTTGTTACTTTGACCTACGGTAGCCGGACCGCAAAACCGGACGGATTCCCTATACCAAACAGTCAGCGGGCTAGTTGGGAACGCTGATTGGGGAGAATCCCTTACTGTTGCCGCCTGCGAATTTCCAGGCCTCAACAGTTTTGGCGCTAGAAGGAGGGCCGCCAGTGCATGGCTGGCCGAGGAAACCCGTTTTCCCGAGAATATTCCACTGGTCACAGTTCTGAAAGTAGTGTACCATGCAATTCAATTCCAGAAGAAGAAGAAAGAGAACATCTATACCCTGTTCGCAACGAGATTGTTAATGATCTGAGAAGACACACCAGGGCATACTTAAAGAAGATTGGAGGATTACCTATCATCCCTGAGTTGCCTAAAAGAGAATATAATAGAAGAGACCGTCCTTTAATAGAAGATTCAGTGTTGGTTGGAGATTGGCAGGAGCTGGTAGAGACTGCCTTACAAGAAGTCGAACTCCCTTTGAGTCAAGAGGGCCCGGAGACTCCCTACATTTCTCCTGTTCACACCCCTGTTGTTTCACCTCCGCATTATCCACCCCGACTCATGGCCGGTGTTAACGCCAATAAACCCCCACCTAATCCTCCACCGCCCGCATGGAAGGCCAGATCACCTCTAAATCTGACCCCACCTTTGCACGACCTACCCCAGGCCTTTGAGAAGCTACTGCCCAAGTTTGACCCAAATGATAAAATCCTGGTGGATGATCATCTACAGAGTTTCTACTTGGCGGTAGAAGGTTTGAAGGCTGGGGAACACAAAGATGTGGTGTGTAGACTCTTTCCTCATACCTTCAAAGGAGCTGCAGCTTCATGGTATTTTGGATTGCCCGCCAACTCGATCCCAGACTGGGATACTTTCGAGAGAATGTTCAGAAGTAAGTATGCAGTTCAAAAGACTCACACTGCCCTTATTAAAGGACTTTGTGCTTTAAAAAAGGAAAAGAAGGAAAAAGTGCATAGTTTTACACAAAGGTTTACAGCATACCTTAAAAACTTCTCTGATGCAGATAAACCTTCGGAAAAGGTCCTAATCGAGTATTATACATCAGCTCTAGGCCCCAACTTGGCCATGTTCGCTAAAGGTAGGGCCAAACCCACTTTGACGGAAACTTATGAAGAAGCAGAAGTGGTGGAAGCAGAAAGGGAGAGCATTGAAGATTACCCTGAACAGTCAGGGGAGAGAAGAAGAACGCTGTTGTTTACTAAACCCAAAGAAGAAAAAACACCAGATTACGAAGGTATGGCCAAAATGGTACAGAAACTTTCTAACAAGATCATAGACTTAGAAAAGGAAAAGGAAGCGCAAAAGTTTTTCAGACCATACTTCAAGAAAAGGGAGGATAGCAACCAGACACAAACTCCTCCTCAGAAAACTGCATCTATGAATCTGACAGAAATAGGGATGGAGAATTTCTGTACTTTCCATCAACAGCCCCATTCCAAAAAGAACTGTCCACAATGGATAAATTCGATGACATTGGTCATGAATCAGATGCTGGACTCAAGATTAACAGAAGAAGATGATGATGAAAGGAAAGAAAACGTTGCTTCAACGTCTACAAAAGAACCGGAAGAAGAAGAGACTATGGCCCTATGGAGTTCTGTTTCAGTACTAGATGCGGAAGTAGAAAGCACGCAGGGAGGCAAAGATATCAGGGAGGCTAACGTCACAACTAGGAGCAAAGGGGAGGTTAGTGATGACAGTTGTCTGCTCCCAAAGATTCGAAGGTTGCAAAGAAACATAAAAAAGAAATTCCAAGATAAGTCATTGGCTAATCAGATTCCGGAATTCACCATTAACAGCCAGAATCTGAAGCAAGACGGAACACCACTCAGGCTAAATGAGGAGAATGCGAACGCTGATAAATCTCAGTCCACTAGACAACTAATTGAATATGACATTGTTGAAGATTTAAAGAAGATAAAGGCAAACGTCCCACTATTTGAAATGTGCAAAATACCTCAGCAGAAAGAAAGATTGTTGAAAGAACTAGAAACAAGAGAAGAAAAGCTGCCCACTGACAATCAGCCACAGCCAGAAGAAGAAATTGGGGAAGCTAGTAGTGGAGGTAAGTCTAAAACCAAACATCCACCTTTCCTTTTGACTTTTGAAATTTTCAATCACAATGTGCACAATTGTTTAGTGGACTCAGGAGCGTCAATCAATGTCATGCCCATATCGGTTTGTAAGAAAATAAATGGGCAGCCTAAGCCAACCACATGGAAAGTGGTACAGTTGGATAGGACCGACGTCAAGGTAGTTGGCGAGATGGAAGACATGCTAATTCGCTTGGCATCCGACGATAGAGTGTGCCAAGTCATCAACATTGTAGTGGCGGACATACTAGATGCTTACGGCTTGGTCTTGAGCAGAGATTGGTCAGCCAAATTAAATGGGTATTTCGCCACAGATTGGTCACATCTTTGGTTGCCATACAAAGGGAGTCCTAATCAGATCAAGATTTTGAGAGAGCCCCATATGAAGTACAATGTCACTCAATTGGATGGGAATAATGTACCAGTTGAGTCTGTATTGGGAAACTACTTTCTTGAACTAGAACCAGGGAATTATCAAGTGGAAGAGGCTAGCAACACATCTAACACCCAGCCTGATCTCCTTCATTTTTCTCAGGTTGATGAGCTTGACTGTAAAATAGTAGATTTAGCGGTAGGAGTAGATTCATTTTCATTAGAAAATGGTTGTTGGACTTTATATTTTGACGGCTCAAAAACATTAGAAGGATCAAGGGCCGGCTGCATCCTTATTGATCCACAAAAAAATAAATACTTCCTGTCCTGTAGATTAGAGTTTGAATGTACTAATAATACAGCCGAGTATGAAGCACTGTTGCAGGGACTCAAAAAAGAAATTGAGCTGAAGGTTAGTAATTTAAAAGTTTTTGGAGACTCAGAAATAGTTGTGAAACAAATAAAAAATCAAATACACTGTGTTTCCCCTCATTTGGAAGCTTATCAAAACGAGGTATGGGAATTGCTTAAATGTTTTCATGCATTTAATATTGTTTCAATTCCAAGAATAAAAAATGCAGCTGCTGATCTTTTAGCCACATCAGCTGCCAGGCTAGTTCCCACTAATAATAAGTGCTCTATTGAATTGCTTTTCAGGCCCTCCGTGCCGGACATGATCACTAACCTGCGAGTATTTGACGATGATCAGCAGATAATCGAATGCTTAACAAACGATGAGACTTTTAAAGGAGCAATTATAGATGATGAGGAACATCAGGCTGAAATGAAATATAGTAATTTCATTCCCAAAGGTGTCAGGACGCTGGAGAAAATGTTTGACTTGAATGAGAAATTTAGGAGACCAGCTAACGTGAAGACACACAGCTCAACTTTACAGTTCGAGTTAATAAACCTAGGGACGGAAACGGAGCCCAAGTTCGTGAACCTTGGCAAGTGTTGTTCACCAGTAGAAAGAGACAAGTTCCCCAGTTTGTTTAAACAGTACAAAGATGTCTTTGCATGGACGTATGCAGATCTAAAAACCTATGACACTAATATCATTAAGCACATCATTCCTATTAAAGCAAGCGTCAAGCCATATCAACAGCCGTTGAGGAAAATGCACCCAAAGCTGGAGTCGCTAATTCAAAGCGAGGTGAAGAAACTGCTGGACGCTAGGATTATCTTTAAAGTCAGGCATTCTGAATGGGTATCAAACTTGGTGCCCGTCAGGAAAAAATAGGGAGAGATCAGGCTGTGCGTAGATTCAGAAATCTAAATCGCGCCTCAGACAAAGATAACTACCCGGTACCTCCCATGGAGCAATTGCTGCAAATGGTTTCCGGCTCTGAAATGTTCTCATTGTTGGATGGTTTCTCTGGCTACAATCAAGTGTTGGTAGCCGAGGAAGATAGATTGAAGACAACATTCAGAACTAAATGGGGAACTTTCGCATATAGAAGAATGCCCTTTGGACTGATTAATGCGGGCGCGACATTTCAGAGAGCTATGGACATAGCTTTTCGTGGACTGATTGGGCGAAGTGTGGTGGTATACCTTGATGACATTACTATATTTTCGAAGAAAAGAGGGGAGCATACATTTCATTTAAAGCAAATATTTGAACGCTGTAGAAAGTATGGCATTTCCCTCAATCCAAAAAAATGCGTGTTCGCTGTCACAGAAGGCAAGTTACTGGGGCATATAGTGTCTAAGGAAGGTATCTCTATAGACCCAAAAAGGGTTAGGGCCATCGAACAAATTCCCATGCCTCATAATAAGAAGGGAATGCAATCTTTCATGGGAACGATAAACTTCGTAAGAAGATTCGTGCCTGATTTTTCCCAGACTGTTAAACCATTGCAGCAGATGGTCAAGCAAAGCGCGCAGTTCAAGTGGACTGAGACTGAAAAGAATGCTTTCAGTAAGATCAAGACCGCTGTTGCACATGCGCCCTCTCTTAAAAGTCCATACTTCGACAAGGATTTCATTATGTATACATTTGCGTCCGATGATTCACTAGCAGCTGTACTCACACAGAAGGAAGAGGGAGGTGACGAATTTCCAATCTCTTTTATGAGCACCGGGCTACAAGGGGCTGAATTAAACTACCCAGCCATTGACAAACAGGCATATGCAGTATTTAAAGCAGTCAAGCAGTTCAGACCCTATATACTAAAGAATCGAACCAAGGTAATAGTCCCTTACCCAGCCGTTAGGTCCCTTCTCATTCAAAAGGAATTAGGAGAAAGAAGAGGAAATTGGGTAACAGCCCTTCAAGAATATGATTTAGAATTCAAACCAGCCACTATAGTAAAAGGTCAGGGGCTATGTAGGTTGATGACTGGAAACAGTAATAATGAAGAACAAGCATGGAATAACGAAGCTGAGTTGCAGGTAATGGATGTTTGTCCTTTATTCACAGCTCATGAATCTTGGTATAGAGACCTTTTACATTACCTACAGTCTGGGGTATTTCCTAAACATTGGAGTTCCAAACAGAGAAGAGCTTTACATCTAAAATCAGCTTCCTACCAACTCGTAGAAGGCGTACTATTCAGAAAAAATTATGATGGGGTCCTTTTAAGATGTTTGGAGAAGGCGGACGCTGAGAAAGTAATGACTGAACTACATGATGGACCGGCCGGTGGACATTATTCAGGAGACACTACAGCCCATAAAATCCTTAGGGCTGGTTACTATTGGCCAACTCTTTTCAGAGATGCCCATGCGCACGTCAGAAAATCTGATACTTGTCAAAGATGCGGTGGAAGACTCCCTAGAGCAGCAGCACCTCTAAAGCCTGTAATGATCACAGAGCCTTTCGAGCAATGGGGAATAGACGTC
>LPNX010002739.1:0-116628 GCA_001517045.1 Pseudotsuga menziesii
GCTTTTTAGTGGGATTTTCAGGGAAATATGGTAGGCAGATGGACAAATGAGCCATGTAGTGGGGTAGATGAGGTAGTTAACCATTTTTGGGTGTTAACATGACTTAAAGTTCTTAGACTGGTATCACTATTTGGTACTATTTTTGAACACTTTATATATATATTTCAATATATCATCTTCTAGTTATACTATTGATACAGTTATACTTGGTTATGATTGTATTCATTATTTGATATTATACTCTGTTAACACAATATTGTTATTTGAATGAGTATGTTATTATATTTAATTGATCAATATTTTTATTGAAAATTCGAATCTTAGTAATATACCTATTTATGTTTATTTTGATTTCATTTGTATTATTACAATGTTTTCATTATGAATATTATCTTTGATTCAGATATTTAGTATTGATTATTAATTGTTAATTAATAAAACATTCCAGAAAAGTTTAAAGTAGTTGTCTATTTTAAATTTTCTATTATTGTGAATATATAGCAGAATGATTTAATGTGAATGATCTAAATATTTTCATTTAAATCTTAACCATTTATCTTTTTGTTTACTTGAAATATTAATTAATAATTAATCTAGTATTTAAATTGCTCTCAGCTGGGATAGAATAATTAGTTAGTTTTAATTTTAGTGTAGTTTATATTTAACAGTTGTTAAATAGAATTAGGTTAATTTCATAATATTTATAATAGTTTTTTGAATTAGAATATTTGAAGCAAAATCCTAAAAAAATCGAAGACTTTCATTAAGAAAGCATTTTTAGGACAACTTAAACTTTAGAAAACTAATTCTAGGGTTTATTTAAATAATAATTAGATTAGGATAAATTTTTACTGAATTTTAATTTCTCCTGAAGAGAAAAATTCAATTGGTAGCAGGACCATAACCTATGAGATTTTGCCATCCCAAACACACTGGAAGCTTCTTTAAGCGACTTGTGTGGGCTTAATCTCCTTAGTTGGCCTAGGTCAGAAAATCAGGCCAACAAGACCCCATGGATAAAATGTTGAAGAAATATGTCAAGATACAATGGGATGCGCAATGTCAAGAGAGTTGAGATGTTCTAATAAGATGGTTACAACACCTATATTGGTATTTCTAGACTGGAAAAAATAATTTCATGTAGATGTTGATGTGTCATCTATCGCGCTTGGCGTTATACTTACACATCCATGAGAGGGTTCTATTGATCACCCTATTGCATTTGCTAGTAGAAAATTGTTGATGACAGAAAATAATTACACTACAACTGAAAGAGAAGGAATTGCTATGGTATATTCTCTCCAAAAGTTTCAACATTATCTACTAAGAGGAGACCTCAAAATGTATACAAACAATTTTTCATTGAAGTATTTGGTCAATAAGAAAGTGTTGGGGGGAATATTTTTCAATTGCTTATCCTATTCCAAGAATTTGACTTTGAGATTATTGTTAAACCAGGTCAACTAAATTCAGGACCAAACCATCTGTCGAGGTTAGAAAGTGGTGTAGAACCTATGAGTATCGATGATAATGTTTGTGATGCATAATTTTTTAGATTGATGGCCACTAAAGAGATATTGTACATATTTTAACTATTGGATATGCACTAGAAGGATTTACTACAACACATTAGACACAATTAATTGTAAAAGATATAGATTTCCAACTAATCACAGGGAAGCTGTATACGATGTGACCATATGGAATAATTTGTCGCTGTGTTCTGGAACATGGGTGGTTTTTTGTGTTAAATGAAGCACATGATAGTCTCACGAGAGGTCACTATGAATGAAAATAAACATTGTGCAAGATATTATAAGCAGGATTGTGGTGTAATACTATGCATGCAGACGCTAGGGATTATTGTCGTAGATGTGATATTTATCAAAGAATTGGAAAACCATCGCACTGAGATGACTAGATGTTGTTGGTACCACAAGTGATTTGGAAGAAATTTGATAAATGGACAGTTGACTTTGTGGGTCCTATTAACCCACCAAGAAAATGAATGTGTGCACGTTACATTATCACTGTGAAAAACTACTTAAATATATGGGATGAAGCAACACCACCAAAGGATTTCACTCCTGCGACGACTGCAATATTTTTATTTGAGCATGTTGTGAACCAATTTAGATGTCCAAAAATTCTAGTAAACGATTAAAGGAAAACCATGTCCTTTGGTAACTTTCCCCAAGCCATCACATGCCTTTGTCATTTGGAATTTTTAATATGGATCAAAGAGAGAGTGTCATTTAGTTAAGTTACATTTCAGAAAGAAATAATAATTCTTGATATTTGACTAGTGAGGACCACCTTAGACAAAATTTTGAAGAGGGGAAAAGGTAAAACACAGATCAAATAAAGAGACTAAATTGAGAGAAGGAATATCAAACTCTTTTCTTATAGAGAAACAACTAGATTTAAGGGTCTGGGAGTGGATTTTTCATGAGGAAGAAGAATGGGAGTTGACATCGAGAATGACTTGGCTTAGAGTAGGCCATAGGAAATAAAAAAAAATTCATAGAGAATCCATCAAAAGTGAAGCAACCAATCATTTCTCTAGCTTAATATTAAGGAAAGACCTTTTCAATGTGGGTAGAGAAAATAGCTTTATATAGCATTAACTACATTGTTTAAATTGTAGGAAAGGGCCCACCATATATAGCATTAGTTTTTTTTAAGGTGGATGTGTTAGGAGGAAAAAGACCACCTTGTCATCGAGGTCACCCATTTTGAATAACTATAGAATTTTGTAATTCTTTTGGTGTGATAATTTGTTGATACAATGCATGCCTATGGATTAAGCAAGTAGTGTGTTGCTGGATCAATTAGTCATTTGTAGCATTAATAAATTGTTGAAACAATTGGTTAATTAAAGTATGTAAATACTACATTGTTGAAACAATTGATTACTTGGCATGTGTGATCTCTGTTAGGGTAGATAAGTGATTTCTTGATAATTAGAAGTGTTGAAAAATATTTAATTTCTTGTTGAATTAATATCATAGGTTGAATTCATTATGATTAATTAATGCTGAAACAAATCTAGATGAATGTGTGGTTGTAGTTCATGGTCAAGTAGAATTGAGAATTATGGATCTTGGATGTTGTATCAGCAACATAGAACATATATTTCATTCTTGCACGAGTGGTGATTGGATTTAACTTCTTGAAAAATTAATAGAGGAATTAACATCTTGAAAAAATAATACATATGTTTTATCTTTATGAACAATTCTATATTTCCATTCTTGCTAGAGTGATTTCATTTTTCCACAAGGAGTGATTTATTCTTGAATATTGAATTAGTAGTAATTCTTCTTGAAGATTGAATTATCAGTTAGAATTAAGATGGCTTGGTGAGAAATAATTTACATAACATTTTCAGCAATTGGGTTGTTCAATTTAGCATCACTTGATTTGGGTGATTGTATGAGAATTAGTGTTAGAAAGAATTGAAATAATATGAATAGAAACATATTAGAAGAAAAAGTGAAAGAAAAATGAATTGTGATCTCTTAGGAATCAAATAGATGGAGAATCCTCTTGGATAAAGATTCACCAATTTTTTTACAATATTTAATAAATTAGCGAAAGATTCATCAAATTTTACAATATTTTATAATGCAATGAAATATTCACCAAGATTTTACAATATCATAAAATTTAGTGAAATATTCACCAAGATTTAACAACATTATATAATAAAATGAAAGATTCTCCAAAAGGTTTATATATACATAGTATATTATTGATAAAATTTCCTTCAAATTTTCCTATGTATCACAGAGATTCGACCATTTTTTATACATATAAATCTATGGGGGGTTATTAAAATCATCTCTTGTGCAATCCAACTACATAAGTTAGATGGTACACCCTTGAAGGGATTTGTAAATGGAATTCGGCTAAATCCTTATTAGGATAGCCACACTTCGGTCGACTGAAATAAAAGGAAGGTAAAAAACCCAAAAAAATAGAAAGTTTATTATTTTGTTGCAAGAATATAATGTTTTCCCAAGCTATAGTTCTATTACACAAGAGAGTTTATGTCACAACAATATTGTCATCACATGATGGATTTTTGTTGCAAGTGACAATTGGATAACAATTAATATGAGGTCATGGGAGATTTTGGCGGCATGATTTTTTGTCACATATGGAATTAATGTATAGTAACTACCTGTTGTTTTGACAAGTGAAGTTATGGTTTGATTGAATCCTTTTATTCTGATGATTGGAAAGGTTTCTCCATGTGACAAAATTATCCCCCACCTTCTCCATTTATTGTAGACACACATAAGCAAACAACTTCTATCATGTGTAAACTTATTCCATATTCGTGGTGAAGTATGTTCATTCATTTGCATCCAATTGGAAAACTCCCTGAGCTGATATATCTGTCTACAACTACTTTGAAGCCAAATCTATTTGATTGTTATGGATCTCCTTTATTCGAGAACTAGTATAGTTCATGCATATGGTATGGAGGTTCCTCCTTTGATTCCAATTATTCAAGAGAACCCATAATTTGTTTCACAACCAACAATGGACAACACATTAAAAATAAAATGGACTCATGGTGGAACTGATCATAAGAAAAGAACAAAATATCCCCATGATACTAAAGAAACTGGATCTAGGTTGGAACCCTGTTGCCTGGTTAGGTTCTAACAAGGTCAGATGAGGCACCAAAATTTACTATTGGTAAGAATGCCAAATATTCGTGGAAAATCCAACCATATGAAAAGGAATCCATGTGATTATAGAAATTCTTCCAAACTTGAGGAAGATGGGGTTCATAGACCATGATCTGCTGAAGTTACTTGAACTTGACATGTCAAGGTATATGACCATTGTGTGAGAGACAAAGTATGGGCCTATTCACTTTGTCCCAATGGAGTGGGAAAGAGGGATTCACAAGTCAGGATTATTGTCGTTTATGTGCATGCCACATTTTGGCTACACTACGGAAGTAAATAGATGTATAAAAATATTGTTGGTATTTTTTCATGCAGGATGTGTATGGCTATATCGAACCATTTCAGTAAATGTTGACCTAATATCCTCAATAACATGACTTCCACTTGTATGAGTAGACCCAACACCCTTATTCACTGGAAAGGAATAGGATTCAACCCTTACCAATAAAATGAAGGAAAAATAAAACTTATCTAGAGATAAGAGAGTCTTTTACATTACCTCTATCATTTGCACTGTTGTTCGATTTGTCGTAAAATTTTTATCTATCAAACTTGTAAGGAATATGCGACCAAACTAGTGTATTGTTGCAACAATTGTTGCGGTAGAGTAGTGTGATGTGGGAGTCAAGATGAATTGGTCAACCTACTTATTGAATGAATTACTAGAGGACGCCACCGATGCGTAAGAAATAGGTAATCATTTTAACTATTAATGGATTTTCATTTTTATTTCATTTGTCACATGGGAAGAGTGACAAGAATACCAGGGGGTGGATGTACCTATACGATGTCAAAGGGCACAATAACATAATATCTGGTATGACAAGGACAATCCCAAAAGGAAGAGGAATAATAATATTCAGTTATATTTACAAGGTGAGGCACTAAGATATTACATTAGTAAACATGAAATAATTACTAAAGATATGGTTCAGAGGTTCAATATCATCATAATATTCTTGTTTGGGGCTAACCACATCTTCCTATAGTTGTGATGATAACCTGACAATCAATGGATGGCTACGTAGTTTCAGGTATTTGCTAAAGATATTGAAACAATTATTCAAGACTGGCCTGAAAAATGCAGATAAACTTTCACAGATGATCAACTCTCTACAGAAACTAATCCGCAAAAGCATGGAACATCAGACAATTAGGACAAAAATCAAGAAGGAGACCCTCAAGGA
This sequence comes from Pseudotsuga menziesii, assembly GCA_001517045.1. NCBI lineage: Eukaryota > Viridiplantae > Streptophyta > Pinopsida > Pinales > Pinaceae > Pseudotsuga > Pseudotsuga menziesii. The sequence goes on from LPNX010002739.1 coordinate 5,894, forward strand.
GAAGAAATCCGAATAAGTTCTGCATATAACAACTCAGCAGACTCTAGTGATACCTTGACATATCTAGAACTAGGGGATACGAGAAAATGATCTGAACAATCTAAGAAGAGTCATAAAAAGTGAAAAGTCAAGAGAACATATGGGGTTTTCGATCTTACAAATGATGACTACAATCTTATTTAATATCTAATGGAATAAATGGTGAATGAAACTAGTTAAAAGTTTGATGAGAAGGTGGCTATATTGGTCAGTAGCATTACATATTTACTGGAAACTCTTTGTGTCATAGTAAAGGAAGTTAGAGGAGCGGTTGAATGGGAATCATATCTGACTGTGTTGCAGGAAGAATTTTTCCCATCTGAGGATCCACCTATCAAGGTACCTTCGATACTACCATATAGAAATATTTATGTAATTTTGAAGGAAATTGACTTAGGTATGCCAAAACATAATTCCATGATCAAGGATATTGGTCATGTGAGTCTTTATTTTTTTGTAGCACCGATGTACCTACTACATAGTATTCAACATACTCCTATAGAGGAGATGAAAACAAGACAGTGTGTTGTGTTTTACCAACTCAACAACACCTAGAACACCATCGCATCGTTGAAGAACAAAGTCAAGGAGATAAAGCAAAAAGAAAAACATGGAAAGACGACAGCAAGAGGTTGGAACAAGTTGTCGCACTTACTTGCAATGAATTATTCGATGAAGGAAACACAACTGATATGCTTCTAGAAGCCATAATTTTATGACTTAGGGAGGTATCTATCAACCTCTTGAAATGAGTCCCATAATTGGAAACAAATTTGTCTCCTAGTACACCTTTTGAGGTGCTAGAAGCGCGATGGAAGGCAGTGAATGAAACTACATAGAAAATTTAGGAGGCCAAGGCACTTTATGCCAAAGCATATGAACAGGTTTACCAGTCATGTAAATCCTTGATGGATGATACCGATCTAGAAGAGGTAACATAACAACTTCATACTACTGAAGAAAAAATTACTAAGCTCAAGAATGAATTGAAGAAATTTACACCAATTGAAAAGATGAGCAAGGATGTCGATTTTAAAAGAATTCAACAACAAGTCACTAGACTATGGACACAATAGAAACACAAAACAGATTGTGTTGCATCATTGCAGACTGAAGTAGAGAAGGCTACAAGAAAAATGCACCCAATCCATGAAAAAATGAGATAAACAATGGGTGCAACAGAAGTAGCAACTTCAGAACATATCAATTCCAAACTTGTGGAACAATTGTAGAAAGTCAAGGAAGAGGTGCAACAAGAAGCTGAAGCAGTAATGGAAATCTATTAGAAGTTTCAAATTAAACTTGACCCAACATAAATTACAGACTAAAGTGGCTCTGAACAAGCCACAAGTGAGCGTTGGGGGTCTATTGGCCCTAACAAAAGATAAATTGAATTTTGTTTGGGAAAATGAAGATTCTGGTTGCAAGGTGAGCAAAGGCTATGATGTAAGAGGAAACAGAAAAAGATGAGAAGAGAAAGTAAAAAAAAGGAGTTCGACAGAGTTTTGGGTAAGAGGTAGTTATACTAATAGACTATTTTGTGAATAAATTATGATTGTAAACTAGGCCGATAATTCCTATATTTAAATGTAATGAGATGTTCTGGGTGAGTAGAACAATATGTCAACTAACAGTTGAGAATAATTCGACGGGTAAATCAAGAAATGTAAAATATTATAAAGTCTATCCAAGATGTGTGCAGATCATATAGAGATAAATACATAGAGATATAGAGGAAGAATATCAGAGAGAGAGAGACCAAAACCTGAGAGCATGAGATGATAAGAAGATCTCATTGATTGTAAAGAATATCTAAATAATAGCCTATAGGTTGTGTTTGCATACCAAAGGCATTCAAATATTACTCATGCCAGATGAAGAGCACCTTTGTTGTTTTTCGTGTATGGGATTCCACATTAAACATGTGTCTTTGGTATCTCTATTTTGCTATGAATGAACTGTTATGATTTTCGTTGAATATCTAACGGTAGAATAACATGGAATGTTGATTAATGTGTGTTAGGATATATATAGATCTCACATGTTGTCTATGTGTGTCGATGGATCAATATGCTATATTCCCTTAAATATGTATGACATTGTGATTCCAGGTTTCTGTTTAGTGGCATGTTGATGTTGTAATAAGAAAATCCCCTTCCATAACTGCAGAAACCTGGTTCTGGCAGTATCCATAGATATATCGAGCGATACCTCACATTAGTTGCAGGTGTTGCCGACGAAGTTATACTCTGCGAGAACGATATCTTGGGCTTTATTGACAGAAGTTTGAACTTGGGTCAGCATAAAAGACGGCAACACTGTGTAAGCTTGATCTTTTAAAATTGTACAACACCACAGTCCAAACTATAGAACCTTGCATGTTGTTTCCTTTCCTCCAACATGGCCACCTAAAAAACCTTGATGACATCCCTCCCATAGAAAATATTTCATAGTCGTGATAAGTTTAAAAATTAATCCAATTTTAATTTAAAAGACATTTGTTTGTTTGTATTTTTAATTGACAATTAATAATGAAAATAGTGAACTAAACATATTAATAAAAAAAAACTTAAACAAATAAATTATTTTTAAGTTTTTTAATAATAAATATTATATACGTAAGAACTTTTAAATAAAATATAAGTAAATAAATTTTCATAAAAACTAAAGGACTTTTTTCAAATAATCATAAAATCCTTTAAAATTTAATAGATTTTTAGTTATGATTGAAATTTATAATCTATTTTAAAACGAAACATACCAATTTAAAAAAAATGAATATAATAAAAGTAAACTTACCTTCTTAAATATTATATTAAAATTTAAGTTTTATTTTATTAAACCTATTAAAAAATCTTGGTAAAGAATTATAATCCATTTTAAAAATTATAATCCATTTTAAAACGAAACATACCAATTTAAAAAAAATGAATATAATAAAAGTAAACTTACCTTCTTAAATATTATATTAAAATTTAAGTTTTATTTTATTAAACCTATTAAAAAATCTTGGTAAAAAATTATAATCCATTTTAAAAATTATAATCCATTTTAAAACGAAACACTATCAAATTTTAAAAAATAAATATAATAAAAAGAAACTTACCTAATTCTCAGAGACTTTATGATTATATTAAAACAAGTTTTATTTTATTAAACCTATTAGGAAAATCTTGCGAACCTAAAAAGAAACCAAGACTAGATCCTTACATATTGATATTAATAATGATGATGATGGTTAACATCTCATGAGACCAAACTTTGATCTATCGGACCTAAAGAAAACGAATTGTAAACCCAATAACACATGTGAATCAATCTCATTTTAAACTTCAAAATAGAAATTCTAACTATAAATGTTAATAAATCTCACCTAAACCTTTAAAAAAATTATAATGATAAAAGAAATTTAAAATATTAGAAATCCAAACAATTGTTGGAAAGATACAAGTACCGTAAGAAGAAAAAAAAGGCACATACAACATAATTTAGTAAAAGTTATTAATATATAATAAAATTAAAATTAATTTGAAAAGAAGATGTAGAATTTTCTTTATGAGTAAACATAATCAACAAAATTGAATTTAAAGTTAAATACTAAACATAATCAACAAAAATAAATTAATAAAAAAATCTAAAATCGAGATAAAATGATAATAAAAATTGAAATTGGAAGGAGCACAACTTCCTCCTCAAAGTAGTAATACATAGATTGAGATTCTTTGTTAATAATATTTTTTTATTGAGATGGAGGGACTTTCAAAGTCTGATTTTGATATTTTTTATTGTAAAATATGTTTAATAATTTTTGTGAAAATTTTTCAAAAAGTTTAAAATTAATTTGGTAATATTTCTTTTATCATAAGAGAATGAATTCTTTATCTCATCATTAATATATAATAAACCATTTTTTTATAACCAAAGTTTTCCAAACCTTCCAAACCATTCAATGATCTATATTTAGATCTTCTCCGTTAATACAAAATAGGCTCATATGCCTTAGCTTGAAAATACACTTATCTTTTTGCTTGGATTATGGTCATGATTCATTTGATGCATGGCATGTTTCAAACATGTAAAATCTAAAAAATCCCTAATTCAAGTGTTATCATATTTTTTCATTTCACCATGAGGTATGAACAAGTTGTGGAGGAGATACATAAGCTTAACAACAACATTAGTTGATCATAATTGTGATTATAGTCATCTCGGTGTCAAAGCTATCAATTAATTGCACTGAAGGTGTTATTAAGGGGACGGCCTCCTCCTACTTTCGTCGTTTGTCGACGGCCAATGAGGAGCCGCCCCCTGTCCACCACTTAAATGATTTTAGTTACTGTACATTTGAATATACATTGCTCAAGGATGCGATCAATACCAGAGCCAGCAGGAGTTCAATCAATACCAAAACCAGGAATCAGGGAAACAAACATACACGCCATACGAAGGGCAAGGGAAGAAAACAACGCAAGACAGTCAAGATAGTGCTGGGTCTGTCCGGAAACAGAAAACCCGTTGGGTTGATGAGCCAAAACCAGTTATGTGTATCTAGCTTCTAGGGTTGTTAAAGAGTTAACTAGAGGCATGGAAATTAATCTTGAGGTACAGGCTTTGAATGCACGTTTAATGGATATCAACAGATTTTTATAGTCGGGGATTCCTTTACACGACCGACATTTAATGGATATCAACAGATTTTTATAGTCGGGGATTCCTTTAGACGACTAACCAGAGGGTGCACGGTTGCTGTCTCTGGAGAACATCTATGATAACATGTGGATCAGAATCAATACAAGGGAATACAAAGAGCGTGAAAATATTACCAGAGAGAGGAAGGAGCTGATTTCCCAGTTTGTCAAGCGAAACCTAGCATTTAAGCCTCCAGCAGATTACCTCCCACTGAAGCTTTACAAGGAACTGTTCATTCCTGTGAAGGATTTTCCGTGGTATAATTTCACCGGTCTCATTATTGACCCCATAGGAAACACTCTGAAGAGAATGGAGAAGGAGACCGGTGCAAAGATTGTTATGAGAGGCAGGGGCTCTATCAAGGAAGGTAGGTTCCAACAGAAACATGATCTGAAACCTGATCCATCCAAAAATGAGGACTTGCATGTTTTGGTCGAGGCACAGACACAAGATACTTTGGAAAAAGCTGCGGGCATGGAGGAGAAGTTGCTTATGCCTGTGGACGAGGGTTTGAATGAGCACAAGCGGGCACAGTTGAGAGAACTTGTAGCGCCTAATGGAATGATACGGGATGATGAATTCTGCAGGATTTGTGGTGGACCAGGCCATAGGCAATATGCTTTCCATGCAAGGCTTTTGGGTTTCAAAAGTAATGTTTTGTGTAGAATTTGTGGTAATGGTGGTCATCCGACTATCGATTGTCCAATGAAGGGCTCAGGGAAGAAGATGGATGATGAATACCATAATTTTTTGGCTGAATTGGGGGGTGGCGCACCTGATTCATGTGCAAAAATTGGTGACAATGGTCGTCAGAGTCATACATTGTCTCTCCCTGGCCCACAGGATGGGAACCCTCCATGGAAAGAAAGCAGCGGAATGGTTTCGAGTTATAGTGGAACGCAAGGTCAACATTTCAATAACTTTCAATTTGGGATGGGATCAAAATTTACCAAGGAACACGATGATTCAAATATGTATATAGGATACCTGCCACCTCAAATTGTTGATGATGGACTTATTCGGTTATTTGCTCCTTTTGGAGAAATTGTTGCGGTGAGGGTCTTCCAGGGACAGTCCCCAATAATACTGGAAGTACAATGATGGCCATTCCGCAGGTTGGACCTCCTGCATATCGTCCTCAACCTTAGTATCAAGGTTATTATGGTGCTCCATCTCCTCCAAGTGCCCCAACAGGTCCTGCACAAAGCATAGGTAGTGTTCCACCTCCACCGGTAGTAAATCCTGCTCCTCCTCCACCACCTCCTCCACCATCGTCAGAGACAACCTATGCTGTTGAGTCAGAGTATGAGAAATTCATGTATGAAATGGGACAATGATTTTTCTAGCAATTCTCATGATGAACAGGTAAGCTTTCCTGTCAAACTGTGTTTGCTTTTGTTTATTTGATTGATATACAGAAGTTTATAAAGTTTACTTATTCTGCTGATTGAAGAGTCGGGTTCGATTTGCATCCTCTTCATCATATGGTATGTTGGTGTGACATATGTTAGGTGTTCCGCTAAGGTTTATCTTGCCATATACACAATTGTCAACTTGCACATTGTATTCACAGCATATTGAGACATGTTTGATGCTGAAACAATGCTTGTGCATGATAGAATGGTCTATTTGGTCAGAATCACAGAAAATATGTTATCACGGTGTTTTTATGTGTTTTTGCATTATATTTTTTAAACTTATGATTCTGAAACAATGTTTGCAGTTTGATGGTATGGTCTATTTGATCAGAATCACAAAAAATGTATGTCATCGGGGATTTTTAAGGTGTTGCTGCATTGTTTATTTTATGACTATGCATGTACTGCCTTTGGCCGTCTTAGCAATTTAATATTTATCAGACCCTCTCAATCACATAGTTAATATGGTGTATTTTTTACCTCTTCATAGCTTCCCAAGGTCATTGTTTATCTTTTGATTATAGCAGAGTGATTAACTCCCTACGCGTCTATTTTGCTGATTTCGCAGGGTTGATGTTTGTTGGAGGAAAGCTGGCATGATTTATGTTTAGAATTCTGACCCACAGACTTTTCGAAGAGTGTAAACTCATCTTATATTTAACCTTGTTTATGATGAAGAATAACTGTTGTAGAGCTATTCAACTTATGCGAGAAAGGAGCAAATCGACTTATTGATGTAGCCATTGAAATTTGTTGAATTTCTCTATTAATAGGTTCGAAGGAGATTGTTAACATTGTTTGATTGATTTAAGGTGGAATGGATGCACATACTCAATTGATTTAAGGTGGAATGTTTTTTTATGAAGATGTTTTAGAAATGCTAATCCTTTTAAGCCTGAAGTTTGGCGAATATGCCCTTATAAATGGTTTTTATTATGAGAAATGGTTGTCGATTTTAAATTTATTATTATTTTATCTTTTGTCCAGGTTTAAATTTACCCTTCAATTTGGTTAAAAATAAATTCACACCACTATTGGAGTAGACTGGGCTTGGCATGGTTGTGAGTGCATTATTGGTTGATTAGAATTGTTGTTTTTGTTTTTGTTTATGGCTTAGTGTTTATAACCTTAAATGTCTTAGAGGGAATGTTAAGGCCTTAACTATAATTTATTATTAGTATATCAGTTACAACTAAGTTTGCTTAATGGTAGGTTACATAATAAAGGAGGTTCATTTGTACACTCGTTCCATCTTGTTTTGTGCATTGGATACATTGTAAAAGGAGGTTTCCCCCTTAGAGAGGCTTGTTATTCATTGATTCTATCATTCTCAAGACATTGAGCTATTCTTCATTTTATTTTATGATGTTTGGGGAATTTGGTTGATAACTGGGGATATGATATATGCTTTATTATGTACTCACATTTTCTAAGATTTCATTATGCTTGATCCATATCTCTAAGTCAGTTGAATTTGTATACCTTTGATAATTATACTATGTGCTTGCAGTTAGATAATTATACTATGTGCTTGCAGTTAAATTTTACAGGACTTTAACGAGCTTCAGATTAAATACTGATGTTACTGATATGGAGACATTTTCAATATTTCCAAATTTGCCACGTTATGGAAACCGAATTCCCATTGCATTTTTTTGTATACCATGAATTGCATTCACTTTTTTCTTTTTAGCCCACCATTAGATGACAATTTTTTGGAGTTGACTTTGTCTAGTTTACTTGTGGATTTCATGCCTCATCAAAATGTTTCCAATGCTTGGTATGAATTCTTCATAAGCTCCAAATCTGGCACATTATGGAAACAGCATTGCCATTGCATTTTTTTCTATATCATGAATTGCATTTAAAAAAAAATTATCCCACCATTCGATGTCAATTTTTTGGAGTTAACTTTGACTAGTTTAGTGGTTGCGGATGCCTCATCAAAATGTTTTCCAATGCCTGGCACCACTTGTCCTATAGAATTACAACATGCCTCCATTAATTTTCGTTTTGCTCTTATTTTAATAATTTTTTACTTATTTAATCATTGCATAATCCTGTAGTGATTGCATTGGTAGATTCATATTGGATGGGAACTTGGGAATGGTCCCACATTTCATGTAAGTAAGGTCTGTATCTAAAAACAGTCTCTACTACAAATTCTCACTGTAGACTATATAGTAATGCAGATATTGAGCCCTTGTTAAATATGATGCTTAATTTTTAAGTAGGATCATCTGTGTTTCTTTATCTAACCTTTTATGATTTTATCGAGCATAGATTGAGGTTAAAATTGCCTTAGGAATTTATCTGGTAGAGGTGGACCTTTGGAATTTATTTGGAAGAGGTGGAGGTTTTACCTAACCTTCTAATTTTTTTATTTGATTTTAATGGAATATTTAATGGCAAGGTGACGTCTGTTGCAGCAGAAGCCTACATCACATGAGTCAACTTGTTTATTTTATTGGTGAGATTGACTTTAGAAAAGTTATGATTCATTTGTCAGAGTTTGTGCAACCTTGTAGGGCCAGCTATTATTATTCATCTTACATTTTTTTGCAAGTTTGGTTGTAAACATTGGTAGTTGATGAGGGGCATGGAAACTTCTAGAAGGCTTAAAGGATGGAAATGCACTGTAGATGGTGGGACACAATGAAAGAGGGGGATTAAGGATATTTAATAAAACTTTGAATAAAGAGGACAGTAAAAAAGCCTGAACAAGAGAAACGAAGGAACTTTACACGCACATATATACTAAATTCCAAGGATAAGAGAAACGAAGGAACTTTACAAGCACATATATACTAAATTCCAAGAACAAAAGAAATGAAGGAACTTTGGAAGCACATTTATACTAAATTCCAAGAATTGTTTGAAAAGTTCTCCACCCATCCTAATTTCGCACACCTAAATAGTGACAAAAATGTCGAGAAATGTGGTTAGAAACAAGATAGACATCTTTGCAAAGTTCAATAAATCACAACCACCTTAAATGCACAATTCTAGAGCTTTAAAGACCTACAGTTGATTGAGGTGGCACATTATGGAAAAAACTATCAGTTGGGCATCATAGACGAAGCCCACACCCGAGAGGCTCTTTCTCCGCCAAATCTCTACCCAAGTATATGAGTTGATCGTGCATTCTTATACAATTTTCACTCTCGATATCCATAAGACATTTATACTCTAGATTGAGAAGACCCATCAAAATACCTTTACCTTCATTAACGATATCAATGACTGTAGCATTTCCAATCAATTCCTTATAAATTTTACTCTACAAATATGTTAAATATCTCCTAGCTGCAGCTTCTCTTATCTCGGGAAAAAAGCAAGACCGATCCTACCCTGATGTCTTGCTGTTAAAGAGACTCTTTAGTTTGGTGAGGGAAGTTAAAAAAAATACAGATCATTAACCGTACTTAGACACTGAAGTGTGTCCTACGAACGACCTGCAAACTTGTCAAGCTGCATACATCTCATGTCCTCTTCTCCATCATTATCTGAGATCTTCTCACTCCCCTGCTAAATCTAGAGGCCACGGTCCGCATTCCAAACTTGCAGGAGCTAAACTTGGAGGAGCTAAATTGAGAAAGGAAAGACGTGTATGATAATTACAAGCTTCAACAATAGTGAAATGTTATGGATTTCTTCTTTTAGGATTTTTACTATAAAAAATTTAGATCAGAAAGCAACTTGAACCTAACCCAATGATTTCCAAATTATAGTGACAATAGAGATTTCTAATTTCCAAATTATAGCAACAACAAAGATGTGTGAAAAATAATTTTGTTAGAAAAGAAACAGCTGGAAGATTAAACTAAACATCAAAAAAGACACAACTAACATTGAATTTAAGAAAAGCAACAACTGAAATATTAAATGCTGGATGTCATCCATCTCAGCGTTAAATAACTCTTATGTCATGTCTTTCTTTAATGTTGGTCTATTTGTGGTGTATAGACTATGCATTTGACCAATGCAATGCAATCGGAATCTAGCAGTAGTGACCCTAACCTCACACAGATAGGGCAATTCAGGGGAAGATAAGTTCAACTTTTAAACTATACTATGAACACTTCTCCATATTAGTACAAATCCCATGCTAAATTAAGATTTCTTATGCGTTTAGAACATGTTTTTTATAATTCCAAATCAAAATTATTTGAGCAAACATAGCTTATTTTTACTATTTTATTACATAGGTTGGTTCTTACCTAAATGAAATTTTGTTTGAACAAGAAGATAGGGAATTTGTATTTTATATTTTAATTTACACGGAATTTATATTTTAATTTTTTCAGAACGTAATTGAAATTTGTTTCAAGAAAAAGACAAGGGATTTATATTTTAAGTTTTTTAAGGATAATAATAAATATGAGTTAAAAGCTTAAAGTATAATTGATGGTATTTGGATCTCTATTTTATAAATGTATTTTTATAAGTGAAAAGGACTAAATGGAACGAAGTTATGATGGGATACTAGAGCTAACAATCAGCATTGTTCTTTTCAAGTAAAAAGGGAAAACCACCCTTCATGCGTGTAGTCAAGTGTTATTTGGATGTATGTTTTGGTCATGTAATTATGTGTGAAGGGAAAAGGTAAAAATAAATTTAATGGAAGTGTTAAGTCTATCAAAAATTGTGTCCCATGTGCTAAATATGTGCATAAGGAGTTTGGCTTTTGCATCCATTAGGTCATGAAAATTAAGCAACAAGTTACTAATGGACATCCTGACTATATACTATTGATACTATTGATACTCAATACGAATATAGACTTGGAATATTAAAAACTTGAAACAAAATATTTTCTTCACGCGTCAACCTAATTTGGCCATTCAATGATTTTCAATACATGAGATTATAAGAGGACCCAGGCAAATGGTCGACAAGAAAATTGGTGTCGCTTGTGCAAATTTTTATGTGGAGATCAAATGTATAGTCTCTCCATGTCTAGGCTAGGTCTCATTTTCAAAGGTATAGTTCCTACATGTCTAGGTGTTTCACTACAACAAAAATTGGATTTAGCATCTTTTTATGCATCCTTTTTTGCGTCTAGACCATCTTTCAGTGTATTTTTCTTCATTTTTTGGAAAAAATGGCGCAATTTCACGGGTTGGTGCTATTTTAGGCATTTTTTGCGTCCTTTTTCTAAATCTAGCGCAAATTGCGGTGTAATTTGCACTGGGTTTTGCACCTGATTATGCACCAAGTTTTTCATCAGGTTTTGAGCCTAGTTTTGCACTTAATTTTGTGCCTAGTTTGTACATTTAACTCTTGTTCCACCCCCTTTTACATCCATGTTTGCCTCAACTTTTACGCCCTTGTTTTCATCCACTTTTTCATATGTTTTTACATCCACTTTTGCATCCTCTTCTGCTTCTTTTTTTGCATCCCTTCATGCGCCAAGTTTTGCATCAAAGTTTACATCCTGTTTTGAGTCTAGTTTTGCATCTCGTTTTGTTTCAGCCATTTTTGCATCCACTTTTGCACTGACATTTTCATCCCTTTTTGCATCCATGTTTACGTCGTTTTTGCATCTACTATTGCATCCACTCTTGCATCCACTTTTGTCATGTCCCAATTCACACCCATTTTTCACGCCTACTTTAACACCTACTTTTGCTTCAACTTTTGCATCCACGTTTACATCTTTTTTTGTATCCAATTTTACATCAATTAGTGCATCCCTTTATGCATCCATTTTTGCATCCACTTTTGCATCGAGTTTTGCATTGGGTGTTACAACTACTTTTGCATGTAGTTTTGCATCTACTTTTGTTGAATCCACTTTCGCATCCAATTTTACATCCATGTTTGTATCCACTTTTGCGCCACTTTTTTCATCATTTTTTGCTTCCACGTTTGCATCATTTTTTGCATCCACTTTTGCATCACCTTTTGCATCCATTTTTGGTGCACCCCATTATAAGCCCACTCTTGCGCCTACTTTTGTTGCATCCATGTTTTCATCCTTTTTTGCATCCATGTTTTCATCCTTTTTTGCATCCATGTTTTTATCCACTTTTACATCCGGTTTTACACTGAGATGTTGAAGATAACAACAAGGATAATGATTATGCTATTAAGGATGGCTATAATGATGATGATAATGTTGTTGATAATGAGGAGAACGATGACAATGATGATAATGACGATAATGACAATGACGACATTGACAATGATTATGATGGAAATGAAATGAATCATGATGATGATGATGATGACAATGACAATGATGATGAATACAATGAGAGTTATGATATTGATCATCTTAAAAAATAAGTTGTTATTTGTCATGCATAAATTGTATGTGTCCTCCATGACCCTTTTCCACTAATCACATATTTTGGGTAGATTTTATTTCTTATGCCAAAGGTAATGATGAATAACTGATGAAAATGTCAATAACCATGATGATGTCAAGGACAATGGTGATGATGATGACATGAATGATGATTATGCCGATGATGATGACTATTTTGATAATCATGGTGGCACTGAAAAAGATGATGATTATGATGATCATCATCATCATTTCCATCATCGTCATCATAAAAAACATCATCACCGCCATTGACATCTAGTTCATCATCGTCATCATTTAAAGCATATGGGATATGTTTACCATTTAAAGCATGCATAAAAACTGGGATACAGTTACAATCTTAAGCATGCATAACTTATAACTATGATTGAGCACATTTTAATCTTGGAGCTTGTAGTGAAACCGGGTTTCTTTACCTCTACCAACACTTTCGTATAAGGATCATCATCATCATTGTCATTGTCATCATCAACAACAACATTGTCATCATCATCATCATATAATTACATAATTGTGAATGTCATTATCATCAAATCAATTACATTTGTTGTGTCCACTTTAGCACCCCAAATCAATTACATTTATATTCTCCTTATGCTAGGTTGTATAGGTGCAAAACTAGGTGGTTTATATCATGATGATGCTAAAATGGACACAAATTGCATCCACTTTAACATCCCAAATAAATTACATTTAAATTCTACTTGTGCTAGATTCAAGTCTAGGTGCAAAAAAAGGCACATTATATAAAGATGTTTCTAAAGTGGAATAAAGATGATTTGATGAATAAATATGACAACAAAATCAAAATATGAGGTTTCCTTGATTTGGCATCTTAGTTTTCATTTCCTATTGTATAGTTAATCAAAAGTATTTTGATTTGGAGGGTAGTTGTGAATCACATAATATAATTAAAATCCCATTTGAAGATATATATGAATACTACATGGATTATATATATGTTTAAGTGAATCAGATTTGTTTCAAAGGTGAGCTTATACACTAACAAATCAAAGGTTTTTTTCTATACTATAGTTTACGTACAGTTGTGTTAACCAATTCCTTCAACTGCACATGTGATATTTGTGTGTACATGCATATGACAACTTCTACAATATACATATATTAATTTTTTTAATTCTCAATGAATAACTTCATATCACTTCCAACCATTATCAACCAATAGATGAAACTAACCAAAATAACTATTATCCAACCAATTCTTGTTATTTTTTCCCACCAAGTCATATTAACTTATAGACATTTTAAGGACATTGCACTAGGTAACGAGTATAGAGACAAGAATCAACACATTAATTTAGATTATGAGTTCTAAATAGAGTAATCGAATGATTATTGTAGCTAAATAATAATGAAGCATTTAAAAATGGGACATAAAAACCATGATTATTTAAATATGAATTGCATATCCGACTGTAAATTTAGAACTCTTCATTCACATTACAATAAAAAATCTAGGTCTTCCAATGTTTCTTTGTCAATGTTCATATGTTCTTGCAAGTACCTAATATTATTCTTGCTACATCATCCTGCTAAAGTGGTATTGTAATCATCCTCATATTCACTTTCATCATATTCTGTATGAATAAAATTTGTTTACAGATCGGTTATGCGAATGTCACCAGATCTATTTTCATCATTGCTTTCGATATCATCCATATTATCTTCCTCCATAATATCATCTTCCTCCATGATATCATCTTCTGAAGATGCACCTATGACCCTGCTTCTCCATATTGCTAAAGGAATATTGTCATCATTATCATATTCACATTCTTCTACTAGATCTTCTTCAACTTGAACATCATCATGGATTCCAATTTTTTCTCCCTCAACTATATTTGGTTGGTCATCATTGGTTTTCTTAGTATTGATTGAAGAATATTCGAAAACATGTCTTAATCTTGGATCATAATGATTGACAATACCGATTTTGGATGATGATGATGAATACAATGAGGATAAATACAATTGGGATGATGATGTTGATCATCTTAAAAAATAAAGTTGTTATTTCTCGTGCATAGATCGTATGTGTCCTCCATGACCCTTTTCCACTAATCACATATTTTGAGTACATGATATTTCTTATTCCAAAGGTAATGATGAAGATGATGATGTTGATAATGATGATAACAATGGAAATGACCACGATGATGAAAATGAAAATGATGATCGAGGTGGTGATGATGATGATGATGAAAATGATAAAAATGGCAATGACAATGATGATGATGGTGGTGGTGGTGATGATGATGATGATGATGATGATGATGATAATAATGATGATTATATTATTATGTGATGACAAAAGTTGTGATTATGACAATGAAGATGGAAATGACAATGATAATGTCGACGACAATGATGATGACAATGTAATTATATGGCAACAATAATGATAATTATATGACAACAATGATGATAATGATGACGATGTTGATAATTCCAATGATGCAATTATTAACAATTGATTTGAGGAATCATTGTTATGCCCAAGGTTCGATACTACTACATAAGACATGGTGACAATGATGATTATGACAATGGTGGTGGTGATGATGACAAAGATGATGGGAATGGAACTAATGTGATTATATGACGATGATGATGATAATGACGACGTCAATGAAGATGGTAATGTTAATAATGGAAATGATGATGAAGATGATGATGGCTATGACAATGATGATGAAAATGAGAATGAGAATCAGAATGACATGGATGCTGATGGTGACAGTGATGAAAATGATGACGACAACGATGATTATATGATGATGATGATGATGATGATGGTTATATAACAACGATGATGATGATGATGATGATGATGGTTATATAACAACGATGATGATGATGATGATGGCTATATAAAAATTATGATGGGTGCAATGATGATGATAATGATGATGATGCAATCCTTAAAAAATCCTTAGAGGACTCTGAGTTATGCAGGCCAAGGTTCGATACTACTACATAGACCATGTACAATAAAATTTTATCCTTTTCCTTAGATGTGGGCATTAGTTTGAGGTTTGGAATAAAATGAATGTGTATTGGGTATTTGGCCATTTTTTGGGGACATAAATTTTCATTTACTTATACCCAAACACTTTTTTATAAGGCTCATGGGCCATGATTGTATTGATGATGACCATGACAATGATGAATATATTAATAATCATTATCATGATGGCAATGATGACAATGATGAATTTAATAAACATCATGATAATGGTGCCAATGATGATGAATATAGTGTCATGATGATGATGATTATGATCATCATAATCAACAACGACATCACCATCATTATCATTTAGTTCATCATCGTCATCTAGGTCATCGTCATTGTCATCATTTAAAGCATATGGGATATAGTTAGCATTTAAATCATGCACAAAAAGTGGTATAGTGTGACAATTTAAAGCATGCATAACTTAATGGGGCCGACTTCACCTAGTGAGACTTCAAAAATACATTTCATTATATCAAACTAGGGACTACTTCCTCGACTTACAACAAAGGTTGAACCTCAAGGACCATACATAATAATGGCATACCAAAAGGAGGGAAACACATCTCCAATGGGGTTACAACAACATGCAATGACAATAGACATCATAATATCTTTCGAAGTGACAAATACAAGAACTAAAATGTTTTTTTATATTCATATATCATCTAATTCCTCCCTCCCCATTGATTCATGGAACATAATTATGTATGGTATTTCCATATCCATAAAGATTTTAAGGGATATTTTCTTTGCCCCTCCCACTAGGCCATCTATATTAACTAACATAATATTCATGGTGGAACCACCTTTATAGAGGTTGTTCCTACTCTATGAACCCCATAAATAAGTCTTTGTCTACCTTGATGGAATTCCATAGCCATTGTCTCTTGTTCTTGTTTGAGTTCCAAATTCTGACCTACTCTAGGAGAGACGGGATCCTTCATTTAATCAAAATCCAATACCCTGGAGACCCTCTATTCCTGGTAGAAAATGTCTTCTTTGTTGTTGTCCCTCTTCATGGATCAATGTCCTATAAAATTGATTGTATTCTCTACATTATTTTATTCGCTTGGGTTTTAAATCCATATATATCTTGTCCTCTATAACCCCATAACTGACATGTAGAAGTTACCCTCTAAATTAAAATTATTCACAACTCTATCCTTGTTTAAACTTTAATATTTTTAGATGTGCCTTTAGGAATTAAAGGTGGTGGACTAAAATTTCTAACCCGTATCTAGATCTATAACACTCGATATGATGTCACCACCTTTCAATAGGGATACAACCCCTTCCACTTTCCATTATTCAACAGACTTGAGTATCTAAATCTATGACAACAGTTTCTCCAAACATCAACATTCATTTTAGTTTCCCCTGCAATGTTAGATATGAAAGAGCCTTCCCAGCACTACCTTTACTTATATTAAATAGTTTCCATTTGAAATGATTATTAGTGGATGAAACCTCGCTATCTTTCTCTAGTGGATTTGTTACATCTTTCTTCCACCATGTTTTCTTAAATATATTTATCATATAATATGAAACAAAGTTGCGGTATGCAATGCATATTAGACATAAAAAGGGATCCCCATGTATTCAACACAGGGACTTCACTTAGTGAACATCTCACATAGCACGTGTGATCGTGGGATATTAAAGAATACCCTTAATTTCAAGAGATATTGACCCAAACTCTTTTTGTTGAAACCCCCTCCCAATACTTAAAACCTCCTCCCCACCCTTTTTTATACCTCAATCCTTATAAACCACCCCACCCACCCCCACCTTAAACCCCTCATCCCCCCAATACCTGCAATATATTGGTTCAATTTTTAATAATTTTAAAACCCACAATATGAACTAACGTGATAGGATATTGGTCAATAAGTGAAGCCCCCATGGTATTCAAGAACTTTGCAATGTTTATATCCACATGTTTACCCAAAAATAATAAAGTGATATGTTTATCCCTGCTTGATTTATTATAATGTTAGCTATCCACTGTTTATTTCTTATATCTCTATCCTAAAACTTTTATAATATATTTCTTATATGTATCTCTGATTTTTTTATTGAATCTCCTCTACAAAGGGCATATTATATTTATCTAGCCTTTTAATTCTAGTCCTTTGGAATAAAATGCCACAATTTCAATTACACCATTGATGCAACATGTTAACCTTGAAAAATTTGGTATGTTGCATTACATGTGGCCTAACATTAACCCTTGGATAGGATTCTAGGTTCCACCTTTTGTTTGTTTCCTAAGTTTATCACTTAATGTATTTCAGATGCATAATGCCGACACATGTTACTTTTGAGCTATTTGTGTCATTGCTAATATTGTTTTTTGTTCCATCCTAGCGCAACATTTTAATTGGAAATAAAACTTCTTAATAAAAACATATCTTTTAATTGAAAATAAAAAAATTCACAATTTCAATTACACCATTGACACAACATGTTAACCTTCCAAAAGTTTGTATGTTGCATTACATGTAGCCTGGCATTAACTTTGAGAAATGATGCTAGGTTCCACATTTAGTTAGTTTATCGAATTTATTATTTAATGTTTAAATACATAATATAACTAAAATTATTATTATATTTTAATGGAAAATTAAAATTCTTAATAAAAAACATATTTTTAAACTAAAAGTTAAATCCTTTAATTAAAACATGGTTATTGTGTATTTCTTTTAATAAAATTCAATAAAACGTTGTTGTTGCCCTGAAATTCCTTAATAAACACAAGATTATTTGTCTTGTTCTTTGTATATGTGAATTCTTATCCTATCAATATGCCTTTAAACACATGATTTTTAACCTGCCCTTAAAACAAAATATTAATCACCTGTGCTAATCCTACCATTTGTGAATCTGTGAATCTTTACAGTTATATATTTTTGACACCACCAATAGTAATAGATTAAAGAAGAGATTAATAATTATTTACCTATGAAAGAAATAGGAGGATTACCCGCTCATTAACTGCTCCTTACCCTTTTTCAGTGCAACAGCAGGATGTGCAACTGCCTAGTTTTTCACATTTTAACAACAATAGCCTAGTTCTTAGTAATATTTAGTTATAGAAAAGATAAGAGTTCAAAAAGTCCAAAAAATTTAGTTGGAAGGGAAGATATGAAATGAAATTCAAACCCTCGTCAATGGAGTGCTCTTTTTTTTCCACATTCCTCTAAAACGAATTCTTAGAATAACACAAAACGCAGAAGGGAGGCCATTTTGGTGGTTCCATGGTGAAGCTCTATAATACGCCTGTAGTATCCTCCTTCTCCGAACACCACAGATCCATATGCTAAATTTAAAGGCGCTTCAGGACACATAGGAATCACCTTCTGTTCAAAGGTAAGCTTCACTTCCATGGCTTTGTTACTTATTGTTATTATTAGTAGGACAAACAAAACTGTCCAAATTATTAGGGTCCGGATATCTGTAATGATATGCATTTCTATATCTTATTACTGTGCGCATTTGCATCTAATTGGTGTCAATATGCGAACTTAGGGAGCTATTACTCAATTTGCAGCTCTTAGGGAAAACTTATTTTCTTTGGGGAAAATGAATGGGGTTTTGAATATTTAGTGAATATTAGTTTTGGGGTTCTGTGATTTGTTTTCAAAGGACTTTTCTTGCAAATGATCTAAGATTCCTCTAGATTGAACCACTGGTCACTCGAAAGCTATCTGCCTCAGTTTTTTAGCTCAACGTTTCACATTTTACTGTGTGCTTCATTTTATTGGGTTGTTACCTCTGTTGTTGTCTAAAGGGCTGTTGCTACCTTTAGTGAGAAAACCGTGACCTCCTGTTGACTATTTGAGTGGTTAAGGTGTGTTGCTGCTAAGTACATAGGGTTTCCTCATGAGAGTTCGAATCTCTTAGGTGACAGCTTGTGAATAATTTTTTTTGTGAGCTCACTTTGATTTAAATTTTCTAATCAAATTTCTCTAAGCATCTGGATGAATCAAAAGTTTATACATGCTCATAAATGTCAATCCTGAAAGCTCTTTCACTACCTTGGAGATCCCATAAATGTCAATTTCATAAGCTCTTTTTCTCCTTGGAGATCTCAGTTGGGTATGTTGAATAGATGGGTGATTCGACACCAATACGATGGTATCAATATTGAAGCCAAAACTCAGAGGCATTCAACTCTGAAATATGTTAGGGTTTTCCCCATAGGCGGTTTCTCTCTGAAGAGAGAAAACGATTTTACTCTAAAGGATGAAAATGATTATACTCTCTAAATATTGAGATAAGTAGAATGTACAAGTTCAATATGCCTTCAAATTGGTAGGATGAGGCTAATTTCCTTTTTTCAAAGGAATACACCTATCATCGAATCCAACCCAAAGTAGGTAATCTGCCAAAATACTATGCGAGAAAACAAATTCCATTATTGTGATGGACTGATCCATGATCTTTTGTTGGATACTAAACTTAGCCATGACCTCCTTCTAGCTATTAGATTAGGGTCGTGAAGGTTTGTTGTTGAATTGATCCGTGATCTTGTGCTGCTCCTTGAATGAGCCATGATCTGTGTGCTAAGTTGGGCTGTGACTTGTAAATTTCTCCTAGAATGAGTGGTGACCATCTAGGGCTACTTGGAGCTGAGCCATGACCCTCCTTATGCTGAACAATTATTACTATAGTATGTTGTTTATATAAGCATTTATACAGCAGTTACCACAAGTTCAATCCAGCGTAGGTAGGAACAATCCGATATCTTTATGCTACAGTTTGAAAAATAAATAACTATTTGGAATCCTCAATAAGATTTATGCCTAAGATGTGTTATAGCTCAAAATGACACATCTCTTCCTGTGACCACTTTCCCATGATTCCGTCACATGTTGACACTTCCATGATGACACTTCATGAAAGTCACTGAAAAAACACCTATCTTGGAGGACCCATATATTGAGTTTTGTAACTCCATTTGACCTCATCTCTACGCTGTTGTAAATATATTTCTGTTAGATAAAACTTTCCAGAAGACACCAAAGTCTGAAAATGCCCAAAAATACCCTTTAAATGAGTTTTTTGTCTATACGTGACTTGCCTTAAATGAAACCCGCGTATGTACGCGAGTTGCTCTCTATAATACCCGCGTACGTACACGAGTTGCTTATATACGTGACTTTCTGTATTGGCAACCCACATGTACTTCTCGTGTATGTGACTGTCCAGTTATGCAACTCGTGTATGCCTCTTAAAAATGTCAAAAAACACGTCTTTTGAAATTCGAGTAGTTTGGGTAGTTATGCAACTGACTCCTTCAGTTGTAACTACTTTGTCTTCACCCCTAACTGTTCTTTAAGCATATAAATAGAGGAGACTTGAATTTTTGCACTGTTATGCTGGAGGATTTGGAGCTCTCTTTGTTCACACCTTTTCCCTAGAAGCATTCTCCTTGTGTTCTAGAGCTTGGAGGATGAGTTCCTTGGAGAAGGAAAGCAGCAGAACCAGATCAAGGTTTCGTGAGGTGCCAAACTTGAACAGAAGGTATACTTGTACTTGTTTTCAAGATTAATAAAGATGTGATGTCCTTCTTCTTCCCAAATCATTGTTCAATGTGTAATTGAATCTATGTTTATGATCATATTATGATGTTAATCAGATCATTGTTTCATGTTTATTTGATTATCATTTGTTTATATGTGGTCATATTGGTTTGAGGAAGGTATAACTTGTTTTGCAGGTCTCTTGGAGCAAGAGGAGCGAGAAGAGGATTGAAGAGAAAGCTTGGGCCAGCCTTCAGTTAATCAGGTGTGGACCATTCTAATCTCTGATCTTGCTTGTATTTACTTGCAGAACCATTTGCATCCACCTTTCAACCCCAGTATGTTGATGGCCTCTTAAACCCTAGCCATAGGATACTTTCCTTTACAACAGAACTAGCGACTCCGCTGGGGATAGCCTTGTCTGTTTAGGATTTCTCTTTATTTCTTTCAGTCTTTTTCATTGTTTCAGGTCCTTCTTGCCACTTAGGAACACTTTATAAGTTTGATAGAACACCTCCCCCTCCTTCTTAAGGCAGTTTTTGACCTTTTCTGGGATTTTTTCCACCCGTACATGACTTGCAGACTGAACAGTAGCATGTCTGGTTTGATACACGCGACTATCTATACTACCAACCCACATACGTATGCAACTTTCCAGTTATACAACCTGCGTATGACACACGACCTGTCAGTAGTGCAACCCGCGTGTGCCCCTAAAACAGTGTTTTTCCTCATTTTTGTGGTTCTTTCTACTATTGTGGGCTGTTTGGTAGGTCTTTTGGTGTCCTATGCAGGTGCATGACTCAAGGGAGTTAGTGTCATCCCTTTTGGTTGTTCTTTATCTATGTGGTAATCCTTTTATAGCATTAGAGTTTGCTCTTTGCTCTTTCCCCCACCTCCTTTGCTTGGTATGATTTTTTGGCTTATGTTTCTGGTCAGCCTCCATTAGTGATCTTTGTTTGATTTCAGAAGCTTGTTGGTGTTGGTTTCCTTCTTCTTTTGTTGGTTAACTTCACCATGCCAAAATAGTTGACTTGTCTTTTATGCAAGCCTTCCTTCCAAGTAGGGTTTATACTGACTTTAGGGAATTCTAGAGTTTGTTTGGTGGTTATATAGAAAAGTTCCTTTTTCTTTGCTCTTATTATCTATGTACTTTGCTTTGTAGGTAGTTTTTCGTTTGCAAGAAAATTAAAAAGAACGTATACTTGTTTTTGCTGCTCCCCCCCCCTACCTCCTTCTTTGGCTTCACCTTGTTGGACAAGGTACTGAGCAGCCTTTGTTTGTAGGTTTAGATTGATACTTGGGACTTGTTGACCTTTGTTTATGTCATTCTTATTGCTCAGTCTCTTCATTCCAAAGTTGTTGGCTTGTTTACCTTTGTGAGCCTTCCTTTCAAGAGAGGTTGATATCTAACTTTAGGGAAACCTAGGGTTTATTTGTGGAGTGTAGAGTAGTTGTCTATTTTCTTTGCTTACAGTACTTGCTTGCATTAGTTGATAGGATGCTTTTTCTTTTGCATTTATAAAAGTAAAATACAAAAACACATGTTTTCTTTATGTGCATGTAGATTAGTTTTTTAGTCTAGATTGCATGGCATATCATTGTTTTTGAAAAAAAAGAAAAAATAATTTGTTCTTTTGTGTCTTTCAAGTTTTCTATTTGAAAAATAAAGAAAATTGTTTTTGCTTTTTGCATTTCATATCTCTTTGCTTAGTCATTTTGCTTCAACTTTGAGTCAAAACAACACATAAGTTTCACGCCATTTACCCTCTGACTAAAAAAATCCCTTAAAATAAACGATATAATTTAAAATTTACTAGTAAGTTCTATTTTATAGGGTCATACAATCAACTAGCTCAAGCTAGACTTGTGGATTAGGGAGTTTCAACTCTCCACAAGTGTTAAAATTTTAGACGTAGTTGGCCAATCACTAGGTAAATCCTTTTCTACATTGATTGTATCTGGGAAGCTCCTCTCAAATGGGATTTAAGCATGAGGCCGCGTCGAGACTTTGACTGAGGAGATAACCCTGTGATTCCTTGTCAAAGCGTAGACCAGGGTTTTTACACATCTGGGGATTTTGTCTTAGACAGGGTTTTTGACTTTGCTACCCTTCCCATGCATACGAACCAGGCTTGCGACTGTCCCCCTAGATTGTCAATATAGTTAAGGTAGCCTTTAGTCTCTTTGAAATATAGGGTTCATACACAGGTACACCGGAAGGCTAGTTCTGGTTGACCTTGGATGGGCTTGGAAGGTAACCCCGATAGAAAGTGTGGGAGGGTAGTGGGTGATTCCTCCGCTTGTGCCTAAGAACATCTACAGGGACACCAAGTAACTGTCTATCAGCTTTCTTCTGGAAATTATATCTT
Organism: Pseudotsuga menziesii; assembly: GCA_001517045.1. NCBI lineage: Eukaryota > Viridiplantae > Streptophyta > Pinopsida > Pinales > Pinaceae > Pseudotsuga > Pseudotsuga menziesii. The sequence goes on from LPNX010002739.1 coordinate 29,311, forward strand.
ATACCTATTTGTCTGTTTGGCTTTAGGAATTTTTAGTGAGTGCTGTGTGGTTTGTTTGTACTTAGTGTGCCTTTAGGTGTGTGCTTTGTAATTTTGGTTGCCTATCAACCTCAGACTTTGTCTCCTGGTTTGAAACTATGGATAACACCCCTTCAAATACCAACCAAGAGATCCCCATGCTAGGAACTCCTTGTACTATTCCTCTCATGGGGAATGTTGGTGTTCCCTTGATGGCCACCCTGAATCTACCTGGATTCACCCTAGGGCTACCGGTGTGGTTGTTTTCCACTCCAACTGTCCTAAATGCTCCTGATGCTTCTCAAGTAAGCTCCTTATATCAAGGGCATCAAAACACTGTTTCCCCTTCACCTGTAGTTGATTCTCCTCCTCCTTCTACCTCATGCGGTGAAAGTACTGATACTAGTAACCGACAGTCTAAAAGGAGTAAAAGAAGGAGGAATAGGAAGCAGGTACATAAGCAAGGGGGCACCCATTCAACCTCTGCAATTCAAGTTGAACCTCACCACCCATCCTCTGTGGTTCATGCTGGGGGCACCCGTCTAACCTCTGCAGGTCATGTTGGATCTAAGAACTCAACCTCTCTAAGTCAAGTTGATCTTCACCATCTAGCCTATGTTGATCATGCTGGTGGGATCCTTCCTACCTTTCTAGGTCATGTTGGATCCAGTCACTCAACCTCTGTAGGTCATGCTGAATGCACCCGTTCAACCTCTATTGTTCAAGTTGAACCTCCCCATCCAACCTCTGTTGTTCATGTTGGATCCATCCACCCAGCCTCTGAAGTTCATGCTGGGGGCACACACTCAACTAATGAAAAGCATGTTGATCCTAACCACTCAGCCTCTGTTGTTCATGTTGGTGGTGCCCTTCCAACCTCTACAAGTCATGTTGGACCTAGTCTCTCAGCCTCTGATAGTCATGCTGGGTGCAGTCTCTCAGCCTCTATGGTTCATGCTGAAGACAATCCATCAACCACTACGAGTCATGTTGACACTGTTGAAAATACTACCCGTTCAAAACACAAGCCCAATTTTCCTTGTAAGCTTTGTGAGGGAGACCACCTTACTTATAATTGCCCTTCTATCGCGGAGGTGCGAAGAGTTTGGTTTAATGGTCATCCCATTTTTGAACATTCTGAAGTCTCTCAACATCCAGCCTCTCTTAGTCAGGTTGGACCCAGTCACCCAGCCTCTGTAGCTCATGTTGGGGACAAACTCTTAGCCTCTGCAGGTCATGCTAAGAGAAAACAATCATCCATTGCTAGTCATGTTGACACAGTTGAGAAAACTGGTCATTCGAAGTGCAAACTTAAGTTCCCTTGTAAGCTATGTGAGGGAGATCATCTTACTCACCTATTCCCTGCTATCATAGAGGTGTGAAGAGTGTGGTCCAAGACTCAAGAATTTCCTTCTCCTGAACAACCTATAGTTTCTCAACAACCTACTCAACCTTTGGTTGATCAAGTGGTCGAACCAATCTCAGATTTGGTCGATCCCACTCTTCTTTTGGAGAGTGATCCTGATGTGATTGAACCAATGTCATATTTGGTCAATCCCACTCTCCCTTCAGAGAGTGACTTTCATGAAGCGATTGAATCGATTCCATTGTCGATCAACCCCACTCTTCCTTTGGAGAGTGAAGTGTCTACTAGTCACATTTTCTTCACTTCCATTTCAGAACTTACTGAACAAGGGGGCATTGAACTCTCTTCAGATCAACCCCCACCAAGCTCTCGGATTGCTTCCTTTGATTGGGATAGCTTAGTTGAGCCATGCCTTCCTTCTGATGCACCTTTCTAGATAAAGGTCAAAGTTGAATCATACACGATTGCTCATTGTATTGTTGATGAAGGAGCCTCAATTAGTATCTTGTCTGCTCGTGCTTGGTGAGCCATGGGATCTCCCAGCCTTGTGTCGAATGATAGTCAGTTATTGGCGTTTGATAGAAGAACTTGTATAGCCTTAAGAATTCTTTCTCAAACACTTGTTACTTTTGGGTGGGAATACTGTCTTAGTTAACTTCATGGTGATAGAAGACCCCTTGGACTTTAATATGCTCCTTGGATGTGATTATGTCTATGCCATGCAAGTTGTGGTGTCAACATTCTTTCGGGTGATATACTTTAATCATGGCGAAGAAATTGTCACTATCGATCAATTGGATTTTCTTGATCAGTCTCCTGACCCAACTAGAGACCAGGTCTTTCCTTTATTGATTCCCAGTGTTTCTATAGACACTACCACGCCACAAGTGAACTATGTGGCCTCTTATCCTTTGTTTTTAATTGCTACTGAGAAGCAGCCTCTGTTTTCATGCTTACCTTCTCGGGACTTGGTCCCAGCAGTTGACCGGGTGAGTCATCCTATACAGACTGTGGGGCCTAATCTCCACTCTGTCAATCCATTTGAAAGTTTAGACATGTGTCCTATCTCGGATGATATCCTTCCTTCGGATGAAGTCTTCCTAGAGTCTTTGATACAGTCTGGTCTTCTTTTGGATGTTGGTTCGATTGTGACTAAGTCTAACCCTGATTTTCCTAGTAAGCCTGACCTTTCTTCTTATGTTAGTCTTGTTGAGTCTTTTGACTCTTCCTTCAAACAGCAAGTCAGTGATCCTGATGAGTTTGATTTTTCTTATGAATTTTTCAACTCCTGTGATATTGAGTTTATTCCTGCAGACTCTATATCCCTTGTTGATTTGTTCTTTCCTTCTGAGGTCGATCTTATTGATTATAAACCCTTGGATCTTGGCACTATAGAGTCCTCTTTCGTTGATTCTGCCTTGAATACATCTTTTGTATAAGATAGCAAAGTCGCATGTGTTTCTGCCAAAGTGACCTGCATCAGATATTTTCTTTTGAATATGATTATGATGTTGTTGTTTCTTGGAGACAGGATTTTTAGTTGGAGTCACAATTGTTTACTAGCCTCACCTTGTGCTTCAAGTTGTAATTGCATTTGCATATATCCTTCTTGCGCTTTTGATCCTGATGCCGACTTCCACGCTTTTAGCTCGTTGTATAAGCCCTCATCTTTGTTCCCATCATCGCTAAGCCTTGTATCATTTTTCCTTTATAACTTGACACCTTTTACCATGAGGAGACATTCCCTGAGTGTCCTTATCTTGCTCACTTTCCTTGCATTATGCATAGGTTTTTTCCTTGCACTTGGAACTAGTTTCACTTGCTCATGACACTCGTCTCCTCGCATTTAGAGCATTCTTTTTGCTCTCCTTCGAGCTCGTTAAAAGCAGTAAGGAGGCCACGAGTTGACTTTTCTGGACTCATTAAAACTTCATGGAAAATATATTGAGTTTCTTTAGGCCCAGGTCTGACTCCTCAAAATAGACTTGACTGCCGAGTAAACTTGTCCGTTCAGGCTCATTAAGAATATGTGAATGGGCATCCACATTGGTGGTAGGTTATCACTTTCTTGGACCATGTGGAATAATATGAGAAAGGAACACTCTCTTTTCTATTTGAATTGAGAAGAGTATTCTCAAGCATAGGTTTATCACTTTTTCGGACCTGAGGGACTAAACTTACAGAAAAGGAACCCTTGGTACGAGCTTAGTTTTCTCTTTTTCGTGCTCTGGACCAAAAAATGAAAAAGATTTCGAGTGTACTTTATGTCTTTGTATAAGCATTTATACAGCAGCTACCACAAGTTCAATCCAACGTAGGTAGGAACAATCCAATATCTTTATGCTACAGTTTGAAAAATAAATAACTATTTGGAAGCCTCAATAAGATTTATGCCTAAGTTGGACAGTTAATAGTAGGGATGCTACATATATAGTATGTTGTTATATAAACCTGAACAGTGAACATTGATACTTGGGGATATAATTTTACTAAGTTTTCATTGAGATTTTAAAGTTTTTATTGGGTCTTTGGCCAGGAAAAGTTGTTTTTGTGGCCTTTTCTTGCAGTTGGAATGTTGAAACTTTATGAGTCCTAGAAAGAAGGTGGACTAGCACACAGGAACTTGTCAAGAAAACAATTTTTGTTGTTCTGTCTACTATTTTCGGAACATGACCTCTACTCCAATAATTAATAGTTTTTGCATGTATAACAAATGATGTCAAATTTTCCTTTGACGACATTCACATCCTTTCCCAACCATACTATCAAAAGTGGAGGGTCCAATATAAAAAAGAACCTGGTGGAGGGTATAACAAATCATCGTTCTTATCATTGAACCAACACCCATTGACAGGAACACATAATTTTTGGGAACACATAGTTTGTTTATATGTTTCAAAAGGGTTCATCATAATAAGCATGCATCTTTAGTCTTTTAAATTCCCTAATTCAAACTAGGTTGTTCACAATCATAGAATGAGATCATACTTTCAGAATTTGTACTCTATTAATTTCATACCTTACAATACTCTCTACAAAAATTATACACAATAAGTAACTCAGATTAGTGTTAGTTTCTTATATCAGTAAACCTAATATGACACATAAAAACTTAGACAATTATAATATAATATCCAACAACAACGTAAGGGTGAATAGATAATTTCACAAAGGATATATGACAAAAGTTCTAAACTTTATCCACTATCCAAACCTAAAAGTAAAATAAATAAATGTATGACTTGTTTAGAAGATATTCTATACCCCACTGTTCACTCTGCCATTTCTTCTTTATGCACCTTTCTGGTGTTTGGTGAAATGTTTGATCGTAGTAACTATACGTACCTTTTCTGTAATTTCAAGATTAGTTGCACCTCCAATGTAGCTTAGAAGAAGCACCCTGTCTAGAGGAGCATGACCTAGAAATAGTGCAGAGCTATATAATGTTCCTGTATGAAGTTCACATTATGATTTGCAAACTATATGTCATTTTTTGTTAGCCACCTATAGAGGAGTCCTAGAAAATATAATCATAACATGAATAATAATAATTATATAAGAAAGACACATTTGATCCCTCAATATCAATACAAACAAGTTAATTGTTGATCATTCAAGATTTTACAACCTGTTTTCTTTCAATCTGAGGAAGCCCTAGCAGGCTTACCATTCATTGCTACCACCTACGACATGGACTCTAATTACTGTGTTGTTGGCATGTGTATTGTTGTTATGTACTGTTATGACCTGCTGCTGCCTTCATGGAATGCCACCGTGGATTGTGACCACCTGTTTCTTCCTTCGTGGATTGCCATCGTGGAATGTGACCACCTTCTTCCACCAAGGTTTGTGTCACCTGCTGCCACCTCATGATTGTTTTTGTTGTTACCAAGGTGAGTTGGAAGCCCTAGCAGCTACCCTATGGAATTCTTCTGCTACAAACTGCCCCCACCAAGAGCTGTAGTAGCTTTGCTGCTACCTTTGTGACTACTGCTACTGTAGAATGCCCCGACCCTAAGCTATAGCAGCTCTGCTACTAATGCCGTGAAGGAGAAAGGAAAGATAAAGAATCCATAGTTGTCACTACGTTAGGAGAATAAACACTAGCAAATAAACACGTCTTCTTCTTTTGGGGAAGTGAATGACGATCTTGGATGATGTGCTTCTTTATTTATAGTCCATCAAACATAAAATGTTTCCACATAATTTGGAGGTTGGCCTTAAGGATTTTATTCCTTTTCATATATGATCATGACCTTTTCAATATCCTAGCTAGATTAAAGATGAATAATTTAAGTTAAATACTATATCCTTTTAATGTTTTGTACCTGTCCCAAGGTTGTATAAAATATGTGTAATAAAATTCACAATATTTGGTCCGGTTAGTTGAAGAAACTCCTTAAACTAGTCAACAACAAAGAGTCCATTAGGTGCAATAAGGAGTGTTTTCTCTTCATAGTCATTGTAAATCTCTCCCAGTATCCCATGATGCTTAATTATGTCAGATACATAGTACTCAGCACTGATGTTTACTACAACACCACTTGAACTCAGCTCATTTCTTGCTCAAAAAACCTTAAATTCTTACATGATCTTAAGATAAGACTGAGCATCCTTCATAGATCCATCACACAAATTATAAATTTCTCTTATAGCCTCTCTAAACCTCTCTGAATGCATCAAAAATGTGGAGAATAACAAGTTACCTAAATCCCATGCCTTTATTTCGTGACCATGATCAACTGTATGCTAGATAAGGGTGAGGGTGAACAAAATGAAATAATTATTAAAAAAATAAACAAAAAAAACTGATTAGCAAAAAAGCATTGAGAATCTTTTACCTTTTCTCCTCATTGCTTAATACATCTATGGTTATCTACCCTAATGCCAAACACATCCAGCAAGAAGAAGAATAACAATGCAATGAGATAGTTTAGATGTCAAAGAAAACCATGTTTTCTATGGTTAAATCTATGCTAGTTCCCACTGCCTAACACATCCAATATAAATAAGAATTTCCTTGTAGTGAAAATAGTTCAGATGTAAATTCAAAACATACCCTATTTTCTATGGTTAAATCTATGTTATTGCCAAACACATCCTGTAAAAACAAGAGTAAGCTTGTAGTGAAGATGGCTCAGATTTAAATTCAAAACATGCCCTGTTTAGTTGACGATGAAGATGGTTTGGATGCTAATTCACAACATACCCTATTTTCTTGAAAAAGGCATTCAAGGCATCCCATGTAGACATAGGAAGGCATCCATCTAAGAATCTAAATGACATCGAACCATTGTTGACAAAAGGATGGCAATGTTGCTTCAACTTTCCAACATCATATATGACTTTGTCTTGCCATGATCCACCCAATCGTTTTGTCAACAGATGGAAAGATGTATTCAAGCATGATCATACACAGTTACACATTAACTGGGTGATGATATAGTTCATAAATTAAAAATAAATAAGAATACATTATCATTATCGTTCACAACATTTGCTGCCAGTGGGTTTTCAAGATCCTGGCAAAGAATTACTAGAAATTTTAAATAAATTTGCATTTTGGGAATGAAAGAAGCTAAGTGCTCTATAAAAAGATAAGATAATTTCTTTTAGTGACATTTTTATTTTAAAAAACTGAAAAACACTTTCTCCGTACACGTTTTGCACAGTACATATTTTAGAAACATGATTTTTTTTTACATTTAAATAAGTTGCATATATAAAAAAACAACATAAATTTAAGGTAAAGTTAACTATAACTATGCTACACAAAATATGACTTCTAAATCAACCGCTCTAAACACTCTTGAAACTCCACAAACAACAATTTCCTGAGCTGTAGGAATGACCTCCTTTAAAAAGAGAAATTGTTTTAATTCAATTTTATTTAATATACTTGAAGGCAATTCATTGTATTTCAAAACAGCTACAACTAGTTACCCAATTAGAGCAAGGAGAGAGAAATTATGAAGATCTAGGTGAGGAGGGTGTTGAAATTTAACATGTGTATGATAATTATAAAATTTGCAGACTGTAATAGAGATAATACTTGAGATTTTAATAGGGGTAGTAGTATTGACAAACCTATCTCTAAACTTATCCAAGGGCTTGGATATGCATACTCACCATAGTGAATTTAAAATCAAATTCAATTTAACTTTTAAGAAGAATGATTATCAACCTATTCATTTTTTTCTTTTATTTTAGATACTTCATATTCATCTTATTTATAATGAATGGGATGTGATGGCACTATGGGTTACTTCTACAAATGTTATATAATCCTTAATATGCATTTCAAATATATGCAACATGATTTGAGCCTTTATTGACTAGGATTCTTTGGTATGACTTCATAGTTATCCTGTCTTATTACTATGATTTGTCTTTCAATGGTGTCCTTAATTGGAGAAAATTCTCTCTTGTGATAGGAGAGTGATATCTATCATTTAAAGGATCTCCTCAAGTCCATCACCATGGAGCAATTCATGTCATTGCATACTGGACTGATTCAGGTAATCTCACATAACCTATAGGGAAATATTTATTTATGAAGAATGTCCACCTTTTATATTTTGTAGTAGGTGGAGAACTTATATCATGTTCTGTTATGTTTGTTGATATGTTGTTTAGATTAATCTATCTCTACTTTATTCAGTGGTCTTTAAGATGTGATACATGTCCTAAAGAAAATAAATATTGTTTTCCTTCTATTATTCATCTTTTCTAATATAAATCCCTAAGAAGTTCCCCTTTTCATCCATGTTACAAGTGCCTATGTTTATTTTAATTCTTTCCAATTCCATTAATAGTGAACTCTCTTCTTTGCAAGTGCAAGAATCCAATTTATGTGGAATTTTTTTAGTAGGGATAATTGAAGGGCTTACTTTGAACGCGATTTTAACTCTTTCCAATTCCATTAACAGTGAACTCGAGATTCTTTGCAAGTGCAAGAATGCAATTTATGTGAATTTTTTATTTTTAGTAGGGATAATTGAAGGGCTTACTTTGAACTCTTTAAATTTCATTATTTGTGTGGAACAAGAATTGTCAAAGTCTTCATTTTGTCTCACATCCAGTTAAAGAAAAAGGATATCTAAAATAAATGTAGTTTTGAGCCCGAATAGATTGTAATGTTTTTTGTATTTTGAAGGGGAGTGTCTCAATGCTACATAATTAAAATTCCAAATTCATACCGGCTCAATCATAACCAAATGTTCATGAACTGTAACCTTATCATATTGAGGAAAAAAATGATAGAATATATGAAATCCATTGTAAATATCCAAATCATGACATAACGTTTAGGCCTGCTAACTCATTATGCTTAAGATATCAAGCCAAGGAACTATCTTTCCTCTTCATATAGGGAGATACATTGCATGTCGGCCTTCTAAATCAAGATTCTTTTGTAGAGATAAAGAATCAAAGTTGGATCATACAACAATTTATTGAAGGATTGACTAAAACAAAAATAATTTCCTGTAAATACTCACAGCATGCTGCCCCTCCTATAGATTAGTGAAGTAGGTACAATCAATCCAAGCTGTCATAAAAAGGTAAACTACGCTCATGGAAAATATGCCTATAGATTGGCCACAGTAATTATTGCGGAACGTCCAATAGCAGGCCATCCTTATAGCTTACTGATGTAGATATCTACAATCTTGAAGCAAAATTTCAAGTAATAGTGGCATGATTCAAGCCCTCAATCATATGTCATTTTCTTCTTAACTCTTTTTCCTCTAGAAGTGGGTGAGGGAGTGGGATGGAGAATGAGGGTAGAGTTTTCCTTCTTTTTTTTTGTACTGAAGTCAAATTGGTTGTAAGAAGTCAGAATCCTAACAATTGATATAACATTGTGTAATTTTTAAAAATTTTAAAAGTTACCCAACTTTCTTGCTTATGATCTATATTCTCTAATATCATGCATAAGCTTTCAACCTTGATTTTACGATTATTTATATTGTAAAATCTAGAATCCATAATGATTATTTATATTGTACAAGTTAGAAACCATTGCATTTTTAATTAGTTGGCCTGAATGTTTTATGGAAAACATTGCATTCTTACTTTTGAGGCCACTTAAATGCTCATGAAGATAAATGAGCTTGTATCTTCAAACCTGCTTCAAATGAATGAATTAAGTTTTGTTTTCTAACTTTTATTATATTCTTATGATGATCAGATTTGTAAACATGATTATAGTCATAAAATAAAGTATACCTTTCAGATATGCATGGGTATGGACGACATTGGAAAAAATAGAGTGATCTTCAAGGTTTGCAAACATAAAACATAAGTATAGACATGTTGGTATGAGTGTTAAGGATGATCTCACTTTAGATGCAAAACAATGTATGAGATCCCCAATAGGATACAATGTTTAAAAGACTGCCTTATCCCCAACTGAGATTGTATTTGTGATATTATTAATGATGCTTACATTGGTATACAGTCTATTCAAAAGGAAGTTTTGATACTCTCAATAGTACTTCAAAATGAAAGAGGTAGACCATTGAAACATCAAATGCATGCAATGCTTTGAATCACATTCTAGTTAGATTGTGTGATCTTCTCCAGATAAACTCTCAATTTCACATTCCAAATGATATATACAATATATAATGAGGTGAAGTGGTCTCATCATCTCATAAAATTGAGAACACAACCTTTGACACTCCATACTTGTACACAAAATAGTGAAATGAAAGATGATTCCTTGAACAAATTCCTAAATAGTACCAAGTTCAAATACATAACTCAAAACATAATTAAAAAATAAAAAAAAAGGTACTGTCTCCAAGTCCAATCTTGAGTCTCATGCATGACTATGAGTAGTAGAATGCATGTAGGGTGTGATGGTAGCCTCCCTAGGCCTCCCTAGGCCTATGTAGTCTGCCATCATAACCTACATTCCTTTAGGAACCATAGGGACAACCTACATGCATGTATGTTGTGATGGAAACCTCCCCAGGCCTCCCTAGGCCTGTGGAGGATGCCATCATATCCTATAGGCATGTAGGATGCCATTGTGGATCTTGGGGTTTTCATCTACTAGGAGGTGGAGTTGTTTGTTGTTTGATATGTTCTACTCAAGGTTTTGGTGGTTGAATTGGGTGTGGGACGAGTGGATTACTAGGAAAATAGAGTGGATGAACTTAAAGGGAAGTCGACGATTGATATCTAGGTATCAACATGCCTCGTTTCAAGGAGCTCTCTGTCAAAGATGATATGAACTTTTTTGTGGTGCATGTTGAAGTGTAGGATGTCAAAGGATTAATGGTAGTTTGTAAGGTCATTACATTTGTTTGCGTTTTATTATTGATCGAGGTCACTAGTATCCTATATTCATGGGATGGATATGAATGTGGGTGGATAACAACTAGTAGGAATATTTTCTAGAAGACTATTAGGTAGGTTCCCTATGAGTTGCATAGTCCAATAATCAAAGGAAAATAATTATGATGCTAGATGGGAACATGACTAAAAACCATGATAAATGTAGCCCATTTGGTAGGAAAGGAAATATGAAAAGATGGTAAATGCATAATAAAGGAACTAGTAAAATTATAAATCCTACAAAGATATAATTGTGCCAATGCAAGACAACAAAAACCCAATTAGGGAATTAGCACCAAGAAATGAGGAGACCATGAGATGTCCTAAAACATATATGGGAAAACCCAATCAACCTAGATGTAGGAGCCTAAATCCACTAATACTCACCCAACCATGATCTTCTCCCTTAAATATAGTCATTAACTCCTTCGGAAGGTAGAAAATCAAGACTTCAAGAGGACCAACCATGGATGTAGATATCAAGGAAGATGACTAGAGCTATCCACTAGGGAAAGATATTTCTTAAGTGAGCATGTGATGACTGTTGGCTAGAACATATGCAAGTTACTCCCATGGAGTGTTGCAAATGTTTGTCTCATGGGAATTGAATGCATTTAATGAATTTTCCTGTCATATTACTTGATTATAGATACAAATCCATGGATCCAACTGACATTTCATGGAAAAGAAAGCACTATGTCATTAAATCTAATTAATTCAACTTAAAGGCAACAACAGAAATACCAATGAATTTCAAGATATAAAATGGAGGAGCTTGATTCAAGGATGTGTTTAGATATATGTCATAACGCTGCTACTGTTGGTGAACATTGATTCTTCACTTAGTCCACTCTCTCTTGCTCTCTTCTCATGTGAGTTTTTCAAGAATTTAAACCCTCTTTGTCAAACTCTTTTCTTCATATGTCCAGCGATGATGTAGTTTCACTTTCCTCCCTTCTTGCTTTATGCAAGGAGCCAATGAAACATTAGGATTTAAGATCTCTTCTTTTTCATCTCCTTAAACATGGAGCATATTGTAGATAACTATTTCAATGAAGATACATTTATATATGTTGTCAAGATTTTCCTATGCATGTCATATCTTGTTTTTGGTTTATTGTTTTTCTTTCTGGGTATTATGTTGAATCTCATTGAATCCTATAGAACATAAAATCTAGTCAACAAATATAGTGACCCTACTAGGGACAAACATCATCAATCAAGAGTATGTATTTATGCATTGTTGACTTGCAAAGCATTCATGTTGACATTTGCAATCGCTAAAGATACATTGCCAAATCCCCTTTCATCCTTTTGGAGATATAGATACCAATTAGTATCGATATAAGGAATTACCTATGTTTGAGTGAATTTGGTACATCAGCTACGTCCCTTCCCTTTCTTTTTGCATTCTTCACTCTCTATCCACTCCAAGGAAAGGGGATATATAAGGTGTGATAATTTGAATTGTGGAATCTCAAATAATATAAACGACACCTTACGAGAACTAGGAAGAAGAAACATCATGTACAAGTTGATTGTAGGAGTTACCTAGTACATTCAATGGCTTACCCTTTGGAAAACTGGTCAACTCAGCCAGTTTTGGTTCCAAGTTTACCAATATGGACTTTTCAAGTGAGTTTGACTAAGTGAATCAACTGCACAGGATATTTGTGAATCCTAGTCCAAGACTTGTTGAAGAACAAAAAAATATGTTTAACATAATAACTTGACAATAATTAATAACTTGATGAAGTGATGGAATTCCCCTTCATAATCCCTTGATGGAACAATCTTCGGTAAGATGGGAAACCCCTCAACTTCATCTACCTCCTTATGGCCTTATCAATTGTGGAAACCGGTATGATGCTTTTTCGTGTTGACATCTTACTAATTTTTAGATTATAAATAATGGACATAATATAAATTCTCTTTGTTGGTGGTCATTGTTAAAATATTCATTAGATCATATATGATGCACATAGTAGGCATCTTCTTTTAGTAACCATTCATGAGTGCTTCTCTTACCATCTCATTGCTTAACAAAATCGCATCATCAATGAATAGTAACATTTATGTAGCAACACACCCATCCTCAATTGGATTCTACAACTATTTCTTAAACACATCCCTTATTCTTTGTCCTTCTCAAGTTTAGGTTATTAGGTATGCATCAATACATTATTTTGTTCTTTAAGACCCTTTTGCTGACTGCTTTAGTAGATTGCGTAATTGTTTAGGATATTTTGTTTCCTGATCACGGTAGATTTTTGTGCTTATTAGTGTGTTTGAAAAAATAAATTGGATTTTAAGCATGACTCTCCTTGGATCTTATTGTCTTTTATTAGAATTACAAATGATGAAATCTATGTGTTAATATTGTTCCTCTTCCCGATTCCTAAAGGTTGCTAGCTCAATGGAAGAGTGCCTGCCTTACAAGCAGGAGGTTGGTGGTTTGATTCCTCCATGCTCTAATGATATTGCAATGTATTTCTAAAGGTAAAAAATGTAGTAGTGCAAGATGGATGCAATATTAGACGCAACACTAAATGAAAAACATGATTTAAAAGTGGACGTCACACCAAACACGAAAGTGGATGTTATGGCAGATGCAAATGTGGACACAGAAATGGATGTCACACTAAACAGAAAAATGGATGTAAAAAGAGACTCAACACTAGACATAATTAATGAATCGAAACTAGAAGCAATACTAGGCCCAAAGCTAGATGCAACAGTAGATGCAAAAGTGGACTCCTAACTAGACCTAAAATTGGACATTAAATTGAGCACAAAATTTGGTGTATTGGTGGACATAAAACTAGGCATAACACTAGGTGCAAAACTGGAAGCAACACTTAGCGCAAACAAAAACTTAAAACAAGACACAATATTGGATGCAAGATGAGACAAAACATTGGATATAAAACTAGATGTAATATTGAATGCAAGATGAGATGCAACATTGGACACAAAACTGGATGCAATATTAGATACAAACATGGGTGCAAAACTAGGCACAACACTAAGCGCAACACTAGGTGCAACATTGGGCTCAAACATAGATGCAAAAAAAGACATCAACCAGGATGCAACACTAGGTGCAAATCTAGATGCAAAATACGATGTAAAACAAGATGAAACATTAGGCACAAACATGGATACGCAAAAAGACATAAAACAAGATGCAAAATTAGATGAAAAGGGGGATGCAACATTATAAGTAAAATTGGATGCAAAAAAGATGCAATATTGGGCCCAAAATTGGATGCAAACCTAGATGCAATGCTAGATATAGAATTGGACACATAATTTGATGCAAAATTGGGTGCAAGACTCGATGAAAAACTAGGAGCAAAATAAGATGCAACATTGGATGCAAAATTTAGCATCAAATTGGGTGCAAACAAGGATGTAACAAATGACGCAAAAAAAGATGCAATACAAGATACAAAATTGGGTGCAAATAAGGGCATAACAAAAGATGCAAAAAATTGGGTGCAAAAATAGACGCAAAAATGGATGTTAAAAAGTACGGAAAAAAGATGCAATAGACGGCATTTTATGAAACTGTACAATAGCGCCAGGTTTAGCGCCAGATTGTTCATCACAATTGGGAAAAAAATACACTAAAATCTGATGCTAAATTCGATGCTAAATCCAGTTTTTGTTGCAGTGTTTTGAGTTTCTCTAAAGCTACCTAAAACTTTGAAAACTCCTATAACTATACCCCTTGGATTTCTGGACTTTTTTGCTTTGTAAGATTCCATTGGCATTCAAAGGATCGAGGCTAAAACATTGACTTATTCACCAATTGTTTTCAAATTTAAAAACTTTATGTACAAAAGTCTTTTGGAGGAAACTTATTTTCACTTATGAGCTGATTTAAAATTTTGATGTAACTTATTTTCACTTATTTTCTTAGATTTGCTTTCATTTCATAAACTTATATTATCGACACACAACTTTCTCTCATTTTTTGAAACATATGGAAGTTCTCTTCGGTGTTTCATTTCCCCACTTTGGGGTATTCTAGTAATGATTATATTTGTAGTCAACTCACCAATAAACTTACCATAATAACTATATAAAATTATAACCAATTTAAATAAACAATATACATGCTAATTCCTTCCTTCTTCTTCAATTCACTAATTTGAATAAACAATCCATGTTTTCATATTATCCTTTTATGACTTTCCTACTTTTCTATTTCAATTTTTAATTACATAATAATCAATATTAATATTTATAAAACTATATTAATACCTTTACTATAAATATTTTGATGAAAAAAATATGAAACTCCATCACGATAGTTTTGAAAGAAGAAGAACACCCCAAAGCATGCAAGGAGATGGGCAACTCTAGGTCAGCACTATAACTTCAAAAAAGGCATTGAGAAGTCTAGGGTTCAACTTACTCTATTTGTTAGGTTAAGTAGATTGGAGCTCTACCTTTTAGTTGAAGTAGTAGTACTAATTAATATAATTAATACTATAAGTTAATCTTCCAAAATTCCTCATCAACTCGTACTTTTTCATCAGGGAAATTTTATTGCAACTCATGCAAACATGCACCTTTATTTCCGTGAAAAAGTTTTCAATCTTGCAAAAATTGTACAATAAACCCATGTAAAGGAAAAATTGTTGTTTTTGAGCCATTTCTTGGGAGGCATAAATAAACCTTGTGGTTACTTTAGCTCATATTGCCTTCACATTGAATGAATGGACACTATAAAAAAAACTGGCTTCTAATGACAATGAGCAGACTAAGTGGGGTACCATAACCACACAAGAGTAACATTTAATGAAATGAAAATGAGTATGGGATGAGATATCAATGTTTGTTTATATAATTTATGTATATCCAATCCTCCAACATAAGATATCATTATAGTTAATAGATATATGTACCATAAAAATTAAAGTTATCGAGCCTAATCTTACTTTTCTCTTTTTTCTATTTAGCAAGCGAAGTTTTCTAATTAACTAATTTATAAATGTGTTTTGTTTAATTATATTAAATGATATAAACAAAATAGATCGAGCTAGAAACTAAGAGCGAGCGAAGAGCTAAGAGCGCTTCCAATACCTCAGTGCTAAAGTAATGCTGCTCTCACATTTATTTCCACAATGACTCAAACACACACAATGCTATTGTTGAGTCCATACATAATATGGAAAGCTCAAGGACTTGGCACCTTAATGAAACAAATTGGCTATAGATATGAGAGGCTAATGCATTTAAATAGATATGTTAGATCACTACTATATATGAAGGATAGAACTCGTTTAAGTTTTGTATATTAATTATTTTATGATTTGCATTTTATATTATTTAATTAATATGGATGTACTTATTAATATAATTAGTGGAACATGTATTAAATTATTACTATTTATTTTTATTTTTACTTTTTTCAAGCAAAACTTTATATTTGAAAATTTATTTAAAGAATTTTTATTTTTATTTTTTAAACGATAATTATCGTTTAAAATTAAAATAATTTTGTCCAATCAAAATCTATATTTAATAAAAAAAATAAAAAATAAAATAAAATAACTCCAATATTAAATTTTTTATAATTCTATAAAAATTACTAATAATTGTTTTTGAAAAATTCATAAAACCAATATGAAGTCAACCTCACCTTTCTGCAAAGTGACAATTATATTCATTAAATTCGTCATTTTTTATCGTGCTTTAAAAGTTTAATTATGTTACTCAAATTAGTCCCTTTTTTATCGTGCTTTAAAAGTTTAATTATGTCACTCTTCCATTGAGTGGACCATAAATTAAACTAATCTTATTTGATCTCCCATTAAAATTATAATTATGTCACTCTTGAAAATTTGCCAATATAAATTAAATTAAAATTAGTGTTATTTTATCATTATTTATATTATCATTATATTTAATGTTATTTTGGAGTTTGTTGCACATACATTACATTAGTCGCATTTTATTATCTATTTGTCTTTTTAGTTAAGTCGGTTTTGAATTCGTTTACATATTTATTATTTTTTTAATTTTTTTTAAGGATCACATTTCTTGTGATATATAAACGTTTTTTAGTGTAAAATTTGAAGAAATTTTAGAACTCAATAGTGATAACATTTAGTTTATAACTTAATATTTATAACATTTAATTCGATAACTCAATTTTATTGACCACACCTGAAGAAATTTCACTTGGATGGAGGTGTATAAGCAAACATGCATGGAATAGGGGTAATGGGACACCTAGCCATCTGTCCTACCAACTAAGGGAGATATGATAACACCTATTCGATTCACATGCATATAAATGAAGGTTTAAGGTGGGAGTGACTACATGTTACAGAACTCATTTAGTCGTTATTCCTTTTCTGCAATTGATGTGATGGGAGGACTCACGAGACTCACGGTGATGAAAGCATTGGACGGTGGTTGCATGTATAAGTGTTTACGGCAATGTCGGCCTTGGAAACGATATGGATAAGGGTGAAGGGAATTTATGAGAAGACACTTTCCCTTGCTAGATTATCATGTCACGATGAAGGTTGCAACGTCGTATTGCATAGTTATGTAGAGCTTCGTTGGTCACATCTAGGGTGATTAGTCTCTGAAATTTTTGTTAGCAAAGGTGTTGCACGGGTGACTGGGACTAGGTTAGTGCGGTGAGTTTGGGACAAACCATGTTTAGTTGAGAGTGTTCTCTATAGCATGGCTAAGTTCAGATCTACGAGGGGTTAAGGAAGAGCATTAAGGAGATCCCATATACCATGTGTGCAATGGGATGTTGTAGAGGTAAAGAAAGTGTATTTCATAGTTCAGATCTACGAGGGGTTAAGGAAGAGCATTAAGGAGATCCCTTATACCATGTGTTCAATGGGAGGTTGTAGAGGTAAAGAAAGTGTATTTCACAGTGGTTTTTAGAGGAGAACAAATGTTTTTTTTTACCAAGATGAATAGTAAATTCAAGTTGGGAAAAGGTCGTAGGACACCGTGGAAGAGCAGAAGGAGTGGGGTCTTCCCACACTCATGAGACCAAGCATGAAATGTGTTGTGTTAGAAAATGAAGATGTTGGTGGGGCATGCTTTTATTGAGTCTTAATACGATTGCTTGACGTCCAATAAACGATTATCAACCAGATCCTAAAAATCAAGTATAGAATGGAATATGGAGCAAATCATAAAAATCAACACCATTTTAAACACGATTTGCAGTGCTATCAATAAGCTTCTTACTTAAATTATCACCCTGTAAATGCTCGTCAACAAGTGAGTTTTCAAGCCATGAACGTTGGATCACTCATTAACCTACCAGTAGCCTAAGAGCAAGGTGCATGTCATCACCATTTTTTATGATTAAGTAATTTTTAATGATGTTTTAGTATAGCTGCATGTAGTAAGTTTTATGTTTTTATTGTTAATATGGTTAGGATCTAGTCTGATACTCATTACTCTAGAACGAGCTCTGTAACTTTTAGACTTTGCTTGGATGGCCAGTTTGGTTTCCCACTGGGTAGGCCAACCAAATCACATCTAGAATGTTTTGTGGAAATTGTATGGCTCTGAATATTAATGTAATTTGCACAACCTTAAAAAAAACATATGAATAAATTCCATAATACAAACTATTTTAGGTAGGGACTATGATTTATGACATGAATTTGAATGTAGAAAATATAAGGCATTAATAACATTGTTGCATAATCTTGTCATGTAAATACACACAAGACACATGCTATCACATACCCGTAATTTCCATAAATAAATGAAAGTTGTTTATGATTTATTATTCATAATTGTCACAACATGAATCTTATTAGTCGTAGCACAGTCCTATTTGTCGTAATATGTGTTCTATTCAATTGCATGGATAAGTTTAACTAGACTCGTTTAATGTTTGATGATATGCTTCTCGACGTTGACTCCATTTTTAATGACAACTTGGTCGAATCCCTCACCAAGTTGATGTTAAGGTTTATGTTAATAACACAGTGGATTTATTTTTCTAGGAAGATAGACCTAGGCCTATGGCTTGTCCTATCTATACCTATTAACCTTTATATTATTAAAGCTTTATAATAAACCCACCCTTCATATGAGTTTTTGGAAAAGGTGGTTATATATTTGTTTACTAGAATGATGGTAGTTGTTTTAAGCAATGCTGGAAGGCTTGAAGTGATCATAAGACTTAAGCCATGGTTTAAAGTCCTCGTCAGCAGGATTTACAAACCATGACGGTGGTAGCTATAATATAATGTTTTATATATACTAGACTAGCCATGGTGATATAAGAGGATGCCAACAGTGTTGTGAGGGTTTAACAAAAGTTTTAATAGATTGTATTAATTTTTTCTATCATGACCTAGGATGCAAGTTGACATCGTAGCTAGGCACATTTAATGGCATGCTATTACGCATGCATTCTGGGAAGAAGTTTGATCCAATCCCTCCATTTTCCGTTGATCCGATTCAAAATTTTTCATAGGGTTTTAATGTAGCATTAAGATATCATGAGGGTTTTACATGTCATTCATTTGGTCTTGTCTGGTTTTATGTTAATGGGGGTTTAAGGTGGATACTCAGCCGCTCCATGGGTTGTGTTGCATCTAGGCCTTCCCTTCAGGGTATGTCATTGATTGTTTTAGCTTCTGCTCTGTAATTTTCAAGTTTGATTAAAGTTTTAGTAGTAGTTAATGGCTATGTGGTCGCCATTATAGCCTCAACCATCTTTGGCTCATTGTGTGGTTAACAAGGAAGCCCAATTCTCTTCCTTCGACTTTGGGAAGAGGCTTTCCATCTTGTAAGGATTTTATTAATAGGTAATAAGTTGTATGACTTGAATTTTTTAATTTAGTAATGCATTTTGTAGTTGGATGACAAAGTTGATCAGTCATTTCTTATTGTGCAGGGAAAAGGAAGAAGAGAGCAGTCAAGACGAACCAACCCTTGGCCCTCTATGCCTCAAGTACAGGAAAAACTTCTCTCTTCCTGATTAAATATAAGTAATACACTTGGGGTTTTAAAATAACTTAGTCACTCTATTAACAGGTTAAATTAGGGCACATGCAAAATCTTTGGATAAGCTTTGATTCACCCTTACTTCCCAAAATTAAAATGAAAGGTAATATCCATGGTTAGCGATTGTATCTTTCCTTGTTACAGTTTTGATCTGAGAAGGAAACGATTATAGAAACTGACACTAAAATGTGGATGCAGGTCATCATGACACAGGCCAAAGCAGAGTAGCGACATGGTTATGTCCTATGAAGCTTCATTCTTCTCTACCTTGAGGTGAGGAATCTAACCTTCACTCTAGTAGTTAAGAAGTTTATGACCTTTAAGAATTGTAATTGATACTAATGTTCGCAGTTCTTTGTATTTTCATGTAAAAAATGAACCGAAATAGCTTCTAGACTGTACTCTTGGATCAACAAACAGTTACAAGGTATGCCTACAATTGGGTTTGCGGTTAAACTGGGATGTTGGTTCCTTTGTTTCAAGGTTTATGGAAAAAGGATTTACAACCATTAACAATTTCTAAGATGTGTTTTTTGTTTTATACATAACCCTTAATGGGTTTGTACTTATATGCACTGGTTATTGAGAGGGATTCACAACCTCTAACACTTGTGATGCATTTTAAATTACCGTAGTTTGTTCTGTGATTTAATATATTGTCTTTATGACCATTATATATTTTGGAGTTTTGTTTCATCCGTAGTTGGATCTGCTCTTCGTTTTGGGGAAAACCTGTGGTGATTAATCATTCACGATTGGAATAATTCCATCGTAGACTTTCTCCAACATTGTAATTTGATTTATAACAAGATTTGATTGAAAAATTAGTATTTAATTCTTGCTTGATTTATTCTAATTATGTCCATCGAACGTGTCTTGATATTTAATTTAATAATTCCCCAGATTTGTCTATTTTGGGTAGGATACCTAAAACAGAGATTGAGCATTTGTATTTTGATTATGTTCTTAGAACTTGTAGACATGATTGGGCGATTGTATATCTTACTATTTTTTTTTATTGTTGGATATGATACTAATTTGGTGAATAAACTTTCTATGCATTTAATTAGATTTGATTATCGTTGAGTTTGGAACTCATATATGTGATTTGGGTATTGTTTAATTAGCTTGTTAATTGAATACTTTGTTGATAGTGGTTTTCTTGAACGTGATTCCTTATCTCATTTTTAATTAATTAATATATTTAAATCTGTCCCAATCTGTGTATGGAATCCCAAACAGAGACTATGGTTAATGTATGCATAATAATTTTAAACATAGATATACTCTGTGTAGAAGCCTTCGTCTCATATAGTAAAACAATTGGTTTAAAATTACTTAGATCTGTTATTAATTCGATATAATCGTACATGAATACATAATTTGTAAATTTATCTAGATGTACATAGAACAAAGAAGAGATCCCTATGAATATTCTCTCAGTTCTTGTTGTTAAATTTGAGATTTTAAGTAAACAAGAAGGGTTCGGTTAATAAACTAAAATCTGATATATAAAACAAATAATTTGCAATCCAGTCGATTACTACTAGAAGTATGTAACAAAGTTTACAATACTAACAAGATAAAAAGGAATATTCAGTTGATACATTCTACTCTCACAATTTATATTGCATTTGAATTGTAACTACTAATACTAAAACAATAAATGAATTGCGGAAAGAAACCTGGCACCACTGTCGGGAAAACAAAACTGAAGTTGTTTTTCCTCCCAACCAACTCGTAGAGTATCCAAACCATACTTTTCCTAGAACCCCCGAGAATGTTTTCTAAACCATAAGGGAAAATTCTGATCAATGTGCCATCTCTTTGCCTCGAGAGATTATTTCCCATCCATTGTCAACCTCCCGCTTATTTGATGGACATAGTATTTTATAGTATTTTTCCTAGGACTTGATCATTTATGAGCCTCCTACTCTTTAGGGATCCAGAAGGAGTCTTGATCTGATTTTGGGGAAGATGCCTCTTGCATCACTTGAGTTCTCTCTCAACAACTTTTGTCATTTTTTGTTTCCCCTTGTGCATCAGCAAACACTCATTTAACGGCTACTTCAGTTATGATTCCTCTTGGTATTTTAATTATTTAATAATAATAATTCATTAAATTTATTTTGACTTTATTGTCAAAATATTTAAAAATTTAAATATTCAAAGTAATAATGATTAGCCAATTGTTTGGTCCATTACATACACCTCCCCTTAAAACATAACATCGTCCTTGGTATTATTATTTCTTTTTCTTTCATTCTTCCAATACTCCATTTTGAAATAGAAATGGATATACCTCCCACGTATTACTTCCCAATTACCAAGTGGACTCTTTTGGACTGAGGTTCTTCCATTGCACCTTGAATATGATCCGATGGTATAGTTCCAGAGTAAAACTTCTCTCCTGTTGAGAATACATTCTGGTTCCACTTGAAACTCTCATTCGGGTTCCCCCTTATAACATTCCATCCAATCACATGAGTAGCATCATGAACACATTTCTTTAAAATTGAATCATGAAAAAAATTATATACTTTTATTGTAGGGGGTAATGCTAACGAATATGCCACCGATCCAATTTTTACCAAAATTTCAAATGGTCCACAGTACCTGGGCTCCAATTTTGAGTATTTTCCCAACCTCAGGGAGATTTTCTTTGGTTTTACCTTTACATAAACATGTTCCGCTAGCTAGTACTCTATTGGAGTTCTTTTTAAGTTGGCATAAATCTTTTTTCTATCTTGGGAAACCTTCAAATTATGTTACATCTATTTTTGTGTTAGTTTCATATCTTTTAATAATTCAGGTCCTAACATTAATTTGTTGACAAGACTGCTCTAAGAAATTGGAGTGTTACACTTTCGTCCATACATAATCTCAAGTGGGCTCAATCCAGTTAAATCTTGGAAGTGATTGTTATACGCAAATTCTACCAAATGAAAGTAATCTTCCGACTTACCTCGTTTATCTATTACACACATTCTAATCATGTCTTCCAAAACCTTATTTACTATTTTTGTTTTTCTACCATTTTGAGGGTGATATGCAATGCTAAAATTTAATTTTGTGCTTAATCCTTTAAATAAAGCCTTCCAAAAGTTCCCTATAAATTTTGCATCTTTGTTTGAGATTACTATCTCAGGTACATCGTACAACCTAGAAATTTATTTCATAAATATATCAACAATGTTAATAGCCTTATATGTAGACTTTACATGAATAGAGTGAGTTTCCTTACTCAATTTATCTACTACGACCATGATTCACTACAACAAATTTGACTTTTGGGGCAGTTGTCTTCCGCCTCCAAAAGTCACTTCTGGGGGTAGTTGTCTTCTGCCTCCAAAAGTAACTTTTGGGGGGGATTTTGTCTTTGGAGGAGGTCTTTAGCACTGTTTGGTCGCAAAAATACGATATTTTATTCACCTTTCGTATACCATTTGTCACCTTTATTCCTATTTTATCCTTCCATAAAACCATTAATTTCGACCACTTTGATAATACATATAGGTTTATATTACCATTTTCCAAATTATTTGTTTTGAGTATTTTTAAGAGAATTCTTGATTAAATATTAGAAATTATAATATTTTTCATATATATCTCAAATATTTGTCTCAGCTTTGTAATGTAAGGATATTTGAAGTTTTCAACGAAGGAGTATTCAAAAGATTCCCGAATGTTTTCTCCATATTTTCCACATTTGAAGGAGATAATCCAAGCTAATTTCAAGTAGAGGATTATGGAAATATGGATAGAATATCTCATCCCATATTTGTTGGAGGATTTGAAGGGATAAGTTGATAGAAAATTGGATTGTAATTAAGATTTGTTTATCTTTTTATTCAAAGAATTCATGTATAAATAAGAGGGTTCTCTCCTCATTTGAGTAGAGGCCTCTTTAGTAGTGTGGAAGTAGAGAAACGTGTTATGTCTTTTGAGAGTTAGTCATGGAGTGGATTTTGATTATTATGTAATGGAGATGATTCTTTAATGCAAATCCTTTTATTATCTCTCATGTTAATTTGGATTTTCTTTCTTATGAACTGTTAACATAGATTTTTAGTGAGCTCACATCTATTTTTCATTTGTCTTTTATTACATGCTTTCATTAGTTTGTTCATCTTCTTGTTATCTAATTAAATTTACTTTCAATAAGATCTCATGTGTTTTGGCTAATAATTTTACTTTCATCTAGTTTCACATTTTTCTTGAATTTAATTTAGATCATTTTGTTCTTTCTTAGATTTAAATTCAACGACAGTAGTATAAATTTTGTTTCTTTTAAAGCATTAACATTTAAGTTAGATCTACTCTAATCCTGCATATATTTTCCATACACCTCTAAGTTTACGAACTCTCGGATTGATAATTTATGTAGAAATTATTATCATATATCTCACTCGACATTTTGGCCCCGTTGTCAGGGAGGTGCTAAAAAGGGGATTAGAGTTTAGATAGCTATATAGGTTTATTTTTTTATTATTATACATGAGTGGGCCTAATAGTTAAGAGCATGTGTTTCCTCTTAAAAGGTCATAGGCTCAAATTCAGAGGGGGGTAGTGCATGTACACCTTTCTAGACATTAGTAGTTAAATTGCTAAGCTGAGGGGGGTCCCTTGTCCTACAAACAAGGGGGTCTCATACACGAATTTGGTGTCTTGCTTGGAGGTGAACTTAAAAATATATTATTATTATTATTATTATTACAATAATGGGGAGGGGAAACAATAAAATGCAAGGACAACTTCACTATAGAATTTCTATTGTGTAACAGCCAAATGCATCCACTTTAGTGGGTTAGCCCAAGGTTTTGTTCTCGCAACCGTGTTTATTTTTCTGCAAAGTGTTTAGTTTTCCTGCAAGGGTGTTCTTTCATTTTATACAAATGCGAGTTTGTTTTTATGCAAGTTTTCTTTTTCATTTACATTTTTGTAGTGTAAATTTTGGATTGTGAATTACTTTATGCTTTCTTATTAGTTTACTTTTGATTTTGTACCTGTTCATCTTTAGTTTTGTACTCTTTTTTCACTTCTCATGTATTTTTTTTTCATTTTTTTTAGCATTTGATTTGATTTAAGTAAGATGATTTTACAATGTGCATAAGTCTAGATCATCTCACTCAGTTCCTAGCAAAATTCGGGATCTTTTCTTCTTAAGAAGCGAAGATCTGGATAGTAGCCAAAGATGTAATTACTCCTCCTGATGCAAACAAAGAAGAATTGACATTCGAAGAATCATGCATATCATATGAGGAACACATTTTCGAAGTTGATATTGAAGGGGAGGAAGAAGGGATTTTGGGTGATCAAAATCATGATGAATATCATGCAAACGAAAGATGCATCAAAAAATGTTTTCATGTAAGTATTAGGGTAGATCAATTTTGTTTCTACTTCATTCAATTACATTTTCAACAATAAAAGTTGTATATTCTTGTACATCCTAGATTTCATTTTCAAAAATTGAATTTGAATTTCTGTTTTCTTTTGTTGCTTTTGTTACTAGCAATTTCACTACACATAATGAATTTTAAATTTTTAGTTAGAACAAAGTAGATAGGTTTTAGTTTTTATTTTATTGTTTCTTTTTTATTTTTGTTTAGGAAATTTTCATATTTATTTTTGATAATTTTTAGTCTGGCTAGGAATTTAAAAAAAAAATTGTAATGAGAATAATTTGAACTAAAAAATATAAAAAAAAACACAAAAATATTTGTTTGTTTCACATTAATTTCTAGTTTTAGTTTTAAGTTTTCTAAGGATTCTTAGGAATAAATTATAAATAAAAAGTTTAATTTTAGATTTCCTTAAAATTAGATTTTATGTTAAAAAAAACTTTAAAAGAAACTTTAATTTTTAAATAATTTTTTAGTTTTGATAGGAGTTAAAAAATGTAGGACTTATTTTCTAGAAATAATATAATAAAACAATATTTCTTTGTTTGAAAAAAGTTTTGTCAGTGTTAGTTTTAGTTTTCCTAAAACTTTAGAAATAAATGGTAAAAAAAAAATTTGAATGAGATCTACCAACATTAACAAAAATATATATATATATATATAAATATATATATATATATAATAAAAAAAACTTAAAAAAAAATTAAAAACAAAGCATTAAACAAGCCTTTGCTATCCCATGCGAAACCTGCAATAAACAAACAAATAAAATCATAAACGAAATAAAACATAAAAAATAATAATAAAGAATACTGTAATATTGTAACGAAGGACTTGGAATAAAGAACCTCGATTTTGTTCCTTGAAGATGGTCTGGAAGAGAATCTATTTAAAAGATTAACTCTGGACAACATGAACATGGCTCTGAGGATGCTCTCCTTTTGCAAATGTCTTGGCACTCATAGCAGTAGAAATATTGGTAACTCGAGAGACCTGAAGTGCTTATGAACCTACTGTATTACACAGGGAAATTAGAAGGAGCTTAAGTATGACGATGAGCCATCCTTCCTCTCCCTACCAACAAACACAAGTGGTGGGGCCGACCCACTGCGAGATGTACTGCGGCAAGTAGGGGATTTCTTGGAGAACAAAAAGAAATGCTATGGAATGATGGTAGCAAAATTAAATAGAAAAGATTTGCACTAGTCAGGATTCCCTCATTAGAAGGTATAGTATTTAGATGAAGGATCCTCGCCATCTCAATCAGTATGTTATAGTGCTCACAGTTTTCCGTCGGTACTCTTCTATAGCTTCATCAAGTGGCATACCTAATATTGGATTTGAATGAAGAATTATCCAACAGAGAGATACTACAATCCCTATTCGGTCTAGTAGGTTGTGTTGAATCAAATCGTAAATCAGTTGATGCTTATGATCACTTCCTATTTAACAAGAAGGAAGACTCAATTCCACTCTTTGCTGATCGACAGGATGCTGAACCGTGTGATTGATATCAACCCTATTTTAGGGATCGATATTATCAATCTGTCTCTTTCAGGGAGCTTGTCCTTCAAACTATGAACTTCACCATCGCATCAGCTGATTGGTGCTTGATACAACACCCCACACATAGGAATATCTCCTCAACATCATTGTCGATATCTACTTCATAACTTCACACGTTTCATAACATATTTACATCTATCTCATTGCATGGAGCAGTAGTAATGTTTCCTAACATTGACATTGGAGTTTACCTAAAATATGAAACAAATTGAGATTCCAGGCAAGGAAATCGAATTGTAATACAACACGTAAACTAACCTTATCTCTTTGAACGGTTTTCATCTTCACAAGTAGTTTCTCTCAGTACCGACCTGCCATCTCATCTTATAGGTTAAGTATCAATATTTCCATCTCCTCTATGGTCGATGGGTGCATTAAATATATGTACCAAGCTGTTCATCTTTCCTTCACGTAGCAATCTACCTTCGGGTTAGCCAATAAGAGGTATGAAAGAAATGGTGAAAGAAGGCATAGCCAATCCCACAAACAAATGCTAGTCTTTGAGAACTCTTATGCACTATTTACTGAACAATTATTTAGAAAACTTACTCCCTAAAACTGCTGAGAAGAAATACATTCACGTTTTGTTGCCCACTGCATATTTCTTTCATTTTGTATAGTCATGTTCAATCTTTGGGTCAATATGAGGCTATTGCTGCATGATTTCCAATCGGGTTGTTCTAGGTATGCGGCTCAAGATTTTTCTAAAAGGCTCTTGTTCGATCATGAACAAAATTCCCACTAGGATACTGAATCCCCCGTCTAGACCCATATTCAACGAACTTTTCGAGTAGACATGTTGTTTGATAAAATCTAAAACCTTGGTAGGTTTCTAACTTGTTTTTGTAGGATTGTCTTCAGTGAGACCGAATATCTCCCCAAAAGTTGCTTCTCTGATGATGTCTAAGGAGAAGCTCTGAGAAGTCAATATCTTTGTTTTTATCTTTATATGCTAAATTTTCCTTCGAAATACCGATGACACGATTCATCACGAGAAGCAATTTGATATCAGCCTTGTTTGATATAGATTGCATATCCTCTTGTTAAAAACATGGATCAAGCCAACTAAAATTTATTGAACTACCAGACGATGAGATGGGATTAAAGGTAAACACTGAGATGGTAGATACATACATAGTTGGATTGTATTAGAAATTAATATAATCACAACATCGTACTTAACTTTGTTCTATCTTCCATGGTTCTGTAAGTTGTGGGGATCATTGTTTCTTTTTGTGTCACAAAAAACCCATCACATAAATCATTTAGTTGATAAAGATGAGGATTATTATCCAAGCAAATATTTGATAGCTTGTATAGATCTATTGCTGCTTTTTCTGCGGTTGGAAAGCCACATATTTATTTTATAAATTGATGCAGTTACATTGTTTTTATATTACTTAAAGCACTATAAGTTAAGGAAGAAGATAAATATATACTTATTCTCCGAACTACGAATAAATATAGACTGGACAAAACACCTTAACGAGGGGTAACTATAAAAAGATTGGTTCTGATCCATGCAAAACATATGATTATCATAATGGTGCCACAAAAATAAAGACACTTTCATTTTCACTTTCATGCGGTAATCAGTTCCGAGACCTTTCATACGGTAACTAGTGCCAAACCTGCACTTTCATTATCATACGATAACAATGCTCTCGTTTGCACCCTACGACTTTCTCTTTTCTTCTTCAAAAAGTTAGCTCTTTTTTTCTTCTCCTCAACTGTGCGTGAATTCGATAAAGTGCTTGTCTTGTTTGTTTGTGATTTAAGTGATGGGTGAGGACAACTTTCTTTGGCTAGTTTTATTCTATTTTAGTTATCAATAGTGATTCTTTGTTGAAGGGTTGAAAGGTTTAATTACTTAATAGTAGCATTGTCGAAGGATTTACCTTGTCATAAGGGTTTACTCTTCATTTCACACAGAAATGAGGGTGTCAAACCAGATAATAAACTAAATTATAAAAAACAATAGAAATAAGTAAAAACAATAAAACATAAATATAGATATAAAAAAAATAGACCACAAACATTTAATTTTTTGTTGTTGTTAAATAAAACTTAAATTAGTTTATATATATTAGTTTAGATTAGTTGAGAGAGAGAGAAATTAATCAAACTTAATATATATATTTTGTTCTTTTTGTAAATAAATAAAATTAAATATATATATATATATATATATATATATATATATAAACTATTTAGAAATAATAATAAAAGGGTTTTTATAAATTAAAAAAAAGAAATTGCTTGCTTTTTTTCTTATGTTAACAACACAAAAATTAGGTAAACAAATAAAAATCAGAAAAATGGACATTTCGAAATCTTGAAGCATTTGAATCATATTTCTATGCTAACATGCTTTCTGAAGTCATAGCTTGAGAGGTAAAAATGCGTTTCACTTTATTTTGTATTTGATTTGCTAAGCACATGCTTTCTACAATTTATCTTTTTTTCGATGCTCTCACAATTTTGCTGGAGGATTAGTGCTAGCTTTTTACAGCTTCGAAGACGACCCAAATTCATGCAGAAGTGATCTTCAGAAATCACAATAAAACATGCATCATTGAAGGAGCTAAAATTTTTATTGCACATGTCATGCTATATTCCACACAAAGCCATATTTCAGAAAACCAATTATGTTAAGACATGATCACTTACCCTCCTTCCAAAATTATTCATCATTCATGTTAGAGTCTACTTTTTCACTTCCTTATACATCATGACTTCTTGCATGTCTACTTTTATGAGTCACGCATATTTTCCTCATTTTCAATTCATATTTTTCCTTATGAATAAAACTATTCAGTTTCATTTCCATGACTAAATTGTTTTTTTTTCCTTTCCATAAACACTATTTCACTGTGATGTATTTTCCTATAACTCATTATGTACAAGTCATGTTGATTGATGTGGGATTCCTTAATTCCCACCTTTCAACAAGTCTTTTCCCATTGACCTCAGCACACTATTTGGGATAGAGACTAGAGCTTATTTTTAGTAACTTGAGGCTTGCATGCCTTAATGACAAGTTCTCTCGCTAACAATCATGGGAATACATCAATGTCCATTCATCATTAGATCTTATAAGTGGCTCGACATCAGCTCATCTATTCGCAATTCGCAAGATGTACTTAGGTACCTTGGCACTCATTGACATCAATGGTGAGATTGCCTCGCATTAGTTAATGACATCATCATGCTCGATGTTAGTGTGAGAAATTGTTCTTAGACTACTAAAGAACAAGCCAACACAATCTCAAAAGCAAAATCAAATAAAATAGGTTTTAGGGTTTTGGTTTTTAAAAAAAATTCATCATCAAAGAGGAAATAAACATCCACAAGATAATATATAACTGAATCATACAAATTGGATAAGCTAGGGATCAAACACATCCCAATAATCCATAAACATTACACATGAGATACTAATTCCACCCACAGGCTACAAGCATTTACATGAATAAACCTTTAAACAGGAAATGAAATTATAGATGGAGCAATCAACCAGATTAGAAATGAAAAATAATGACAGGTAAAATGGATTATCAGTTTATATATAATCAATAAAATTCATCCACTTACATAAGAGTTATAAATGCTAGCTTGAGAAATCAAAGCTCCAAAAGCCTCTCCTTGAGTGCAAAATCCCCCCCCAAAACTGTATGTTTGTCTTCTTTTTATCATTACAAACATAAAGTAGTTACATAACTACCATCTAGGTCTAAATTTGATATAGTTACATCAATTAGTTACATGATAACTCAAAATGTTTAAAGACAATTAACCCAAAAATAGCAAATCGGATTTGGGGAAATTTGGCGAATTTCTGAAAATTTGGGTCTCAAAAACGCCTTAATATCTCTCGATCTAGGACACTTGTACAAAAATGGAGAGAGGTTTTTTTAAATGAGTGTGTTTCAAAGAAAAACCTCTCTTGGGTTTTAAAAATTCTCCTTCAATTTATCGGAATACATGCTGCAAATTTGTGACTAAAACATGAAATTATTAAATAATTCAAACCTTGCAAATAGGACACAAAGATGAATTCGAATATCTCAAACGATAATAGCTGTTGCAAAACTGAGAGAGGTTTTTGTGAATGAGTCTGTTTTGGGAAAAATACTCTTTTTTTTCCCGAATTCGTTTCCATCACCTCGTAATCTACTCCCAATGATAATGACGAAAACAGGAAAAACAAAACTGCTACAGGAATCTCCTCATGAAAATATTTGACAAAGGAATCAAAATGAGGGTTAGATTATAAAGAAAACTTCTAATAATCTTTTATTATAAGTTTTTGAAAGCTTAAATATATACATATTAACTAATAAGCTCAAAAGACAAACCTTAAAACTAAAATAATGAAATAATTCAACCATTAAAAGCATTAAATCCAACAAAAATTAATGGTTGTCAAAAGTTCTTAAAATCAACATAAAATGTAAAATCATTTTAAACCAACGATTGAAAATTAGCACAAAAAGAACATATAAACTAAGAACAAGATCTAGTTATAACACTTGACATCGACACATTTATTCGCATGGTAATAATTGTACCATCGATTTTTATAGCAGGTGAAGACTATATACTCTTCATGACACCATCAACAATTTTGCAGCATACTTCCATCTATATGAGAGTACCATAGTTCCACTTTCATATTTATGTTCTTGATGGATTCAACCTAGTAGAGGTTTAGATCTTTCACTTCACATTCTACAATCCAACAACAACAACCACATTCCTATTGCATTGTTCATCAAATCTTAAGGTAAGTGAAGGTATGTTCTTTTCTAATCTTTAATCATGCAATTCCTTGAATGCTAGAAATAAATAAATTTGGAAAATCCCCTCACTACATTCCCTTTGTCCTTTTTATAAACATAATACATCTTCAGTGCGGGGGGACTATTCATTACCATTTTACATATTCATATTCTCATTTACCATTATCTAACATGTCTTTCCCAAACTATGCTTTGTTGCAATTTGAAAAAACATTGCTAGATATATTGGCATGATTCATAATATGAAGAAAAGGATTTCTAATATACATTGATGGTTCATCATTTCCAATGCATGTATAATTTTAAATCTTATGTATTGCAGAAAAAATATAAGTGAACGAACAAATGGTGTTAACACAAGAACCAACATTTGTTATATTCATGGTTTTCACACAAGAACCAACCATGATAAAAATAGCTGTCACTCGTGCATTTCAAATCATGGAATGATTTATTGTTGCATACCATCATCATGTAAATCCCCAGCTACAAAGTCAAAATTTTTAAAGAGAATCAATGCATAGTTGCATGAGGACATGCAATAGGTTAAGTTGGGGGAATGTTTGGTCGCAAAAATATAACATTTTTATTCGCCTTTCATATACCATTTGTCACCTTTATTCCTATTTTATCCTTCCATAAAACCATTAATTTACACCACTTTGATAAGAACTATGGGTTTATATTACCATTTTCCAAATAATTTGTTTGAGTATTTTTCAGATAATTCTTGATTAAATATTATCAATTAATATTTATTTCATATATATCTCAAAGATTTGTGTGAGATTTTTAATGTAGAGATATTTGAAGTTTTCAACCAAGGAGTATTCAAAAGCTTCCCAAATGTTTTCTCCATCTTTTCAATATTTGAAGGATATAATCCAAGATAATTTCAAGTACAAGATTATGGAAATATGGAGAGAATATATCATCACATATTTGTTGGAGAATTTGAAGGGATAAGTTGAGAGAAAAGTGGATTGTAATTCTGAGTTGTTTATCTTGTTATTCAAAGAATTCATGTATAAATAAGAGGGTTCTCTCTTCATTTGAGTAGAGGCCTCTTTAGTCACGTGGAGGCCTCTTTTGCGGGCGGTTCTAACCCACCCCCCCCTCATAAAAGTGACTTTTTCATTTTTGGGGGTGGTTCTAACCCCCCCCCCCCNGGGCAGTTATGAACCCCCCTCGTAGATACCTATGAAGGCGGTTCGAAACTCCCCATAAAACTCTTTACAAATATTTGTGGGAGGTTATGAACCCCCCTCATATAAGCTTACACGGGGGGTTTTGAACCCCCCTCGTTGTAACATATAAGGGAAGTTTTGAACCCTCCTCATAGTGACATATGAATTCAGTTTAGAACCTCCCTCATAGCCATAATAAAGAGAAATAAAATATATTTTATTTAAAACATCAATATTGCAATATCATTAGGGAACAAAGGAATCGAACCTTTAACCTCCTACTTGTAAAGTAGGCTCTCTACCATTGAGATAGAACCCTTTAATAATTGAGGAAAGGGGCAATATTAACACCAAGATTCCATCATTTGTAATTCTAAGAAAACAATAATGATCCCAACATTCTTTCTGACTCGATATACCTAAGAAAGTAGTATGAATGGCTCTAACCTTATTTAGATATATGCTAAGCACTTCAAATCCTATGATGTAATCAAGATAATCTAGATGTATGCTTGGAAATTCACTTTTAGACTCTGAAACATATAATTATGCTTTGAATTGACCTCAAGTTGACAGTTAAGTTAAAAAGAAGAATATTATGCTAGCCAGGAAGACACTCAGTTTGCTTGATTATGATCATTCCATTGTAGGGGGATTGGTGCATAAGATATGGTTAGCTTATCATTGTAGTTATCTATTGTATAAGATGGTTTTCTTCACAAATATATCGAATACATAAATATTTTTTTTCATTATTTCTATGCTACTGTGATTTCTTCTTAGGTGGCTATTTCATCCTTATTTCAATGAAGAAACCCAAGCTTTTGGGCATGTATTTAGAAACATCCTTTCCAATCGACATAATTCCAAGGCCATAGATCCATCCCATCTTAACTCCATGAAGAGTGGAGCAAGGTTTTCATCTTATGAATAAAACTAATCCGAAGTGTAGTGGTAATAGAAGATTCCTAATTTATTAAGAAAGGAAAGATACCAAACAACTCCAGATGCAACCTTCAATGCTTAACATCACCATATGGATATATACTGGTCAAATTCTCCCACCATGTTGTAGAGAACCTGGGTGTTATCATAAAAAGAAGAAAAAATGTAGGAAAAGAACAAATTGGAAAATGTTTCAAGATCATCTTGTCATAGTCAGTGAAAGCATTAAGCTAATATAGCCCCCATCAGGATTCAAGTCCTGTTGAAAACATGTTCTTGTGCTGACACTAGAACACACAAAAAGTGGCTGGGACTAGGTGCTAGTTCTGGGATTCTTTGATAGAATAGATACCCCAGCCCCTACGACACTCAAATGAGCCAAATGGAGACATGTGGCACTCAATCCATAATAGAAATCTTAGTAAAAGACAATACCTGAGCCCCTATGACACTCAATAAGAAAAAGAACGTCCTAACACATTCGATCCATAATAGGAAGCTTAGTAAAAAGAAAAAACAATTGATGTTAGAGAAATAAATTATTTATGATTAAGGACCTACTAGAAAAACCTTGTCAGGCGTAGCTTCAAAAATTCCACAAAGATTTAGATGCCTCAATCTATTGCACTTTGCTTCCAGAAATATCACTGTTGAATCAATAGCTTTTAAACATCCACTTATGTTAAGTTTTTCAAGTTGATTACAACCAAGTGCTAGAGAATTAATAGATCTATCTGTGAGTTGGTTATTGTTCAAAAAGTCTAGAGAACACAAATCATGACAGTACATTGCAACCATTTCCACTGCTTCATCATCGATTTGATGTTGGTTTTGGCATAGATTAAGGGACAACAAACAAGTGGATTTAGGAGAAATTGACAGAAGTAATTTGCTCATATTCGACTTACATATGCATTGCAAAAATTATAATTCTTATGGATCAAGAACATTCAAGGGAATTCTAGCTACCATGAAACCAGACTTGCAAAGAGAAAAGATAATTAAAAACAAAATCTTAAAAAACACCATAATACCGATAGGAAAGAAATTCTAGATGGTAGAAATTGGCCTGCAATGGAAAGGCATTAAACCTAGGTTATCTCAATTCATAAATTTCTTTTGCAAAAAAGAACCCCATTTCAATTTAGACCCTTATTTTATGGATGCAAGTTTACTAGAACAGACCTATACTATCAAGTACATAGAAAACTCTTACTTGGACCCCTGTACCAACATCATAAGTAATAGCATTGCAAAAGATCAAATTTGCTGGGAACCCGTTCCTAGTTATGACTAATTCATACATGATTTAGTCTGTTATGCTTATCAGATCATATTTTCTCAAAATTTCAGGTCATTTTGGAAATAATCAAACTGGTTACCAGTGGTGGCCTTGCAAGTTAAATCTACCTTGGTAGTTAAGAGATGCCAAGCTAGAGCATTGGCAATTCGAACTCGTTGTAAGAAATCTCGACAGACCATGTTGGGATTTCTTTCCAAATCATGAGCCCATTAAAAAACTAGGAGGATTCCCTTTATGAAAAGTTAAAACCCATTCTAAATTTTTGTATGTCCCAAGTTTGACAATTCATAGCAATTGTATCCATACAACAACTCTATAATCCAAGAAAAAAGGCCTAAATGTAATCAAATATAAACAAAATATGTCACTGTTTGAATTGTAACTAGAGCATCTCAGCATAATTGTTGGTTTCTCTTAGATTTTAGCTTGAACTGGATAGGATTAAATATCAAGTAATACTGACTCCATATGGCATGCCAACCCTAGGAAATAGGGCTTTGGCTGCCTATTGGAAATTGAATTTGAGGCATTAGAACTTACGATAAGTGCAAAGATATTTGAAAGGAATCAAGGCAGTAAAGTGATAACTAATGCCATGCTCATTGCATTTTGAGAGTGGGTTTACATGCTGTGAATAAATATTTCTCCATTTCCTGGAACGTTGTAAGAACTAACATATACTTTGTAGGAATAACTATGTGATTTCAATTTGTGGAATGCAAAAAAGAAATAGCAATAAGCAATGCCACACAAGGCATATAAATAGTGAATGAAATGTAGTGTAGAGGGGCAGCACCTAGCTCAATGCTTTTTACACAAAAACATGAACCATGACCAAAATCAACTACAACAGATTAACACCCTAAAACATTATTCCTGGCACCATATAGCACTATTCCTTCCACTAGAGATCTACTAAAAGAAGAAAAGTAACAAAAACAAGATATAACTAGGATAGTGGTCAAGAATGTTCCCCTCTGGATATAAAATCATCCCCATTAATCAATTCATTTCAAATTTAATTAAAACTTAATAATGAACAAACCATGTACATGTTTTAAACAAATTATATTGCACTTGGCTTAATCATATAAGCCAGTGAAACAAATCAAGTACATTCCAATGGAACCATCCACCCATAAAGTAACAATTAGAAACCAAACAATGGTATGACAATGTTTGATAGAATTGATGTAAAAAACTATGGTATTTTCTGATGTTCTCAACCAATCCCGATGATCATAATTAAACAAAATGACACATGGAGCATGCAAAATACATATATTTTCATAGCAATAAATAAAATTCAATTGCGAATTCATAAATAGAACAAAGCACTTATCTTTTATTAGAATATATTCCAAGTAACTAGCTATGTATGAGCAATTTGCCACCCAACTGTAGGAATCTAAGGTAGATGCCACCCCACAAACAAAGCTATGAGGTCACCACAAGAAAAGAACCAAGCCAAAATATTTTATCTCATTCAACCTAACCCACATTCTCTCATGGATCAATGAATCTTATTACTAAAAATCACTCCAAGCATCTCATCC
The DNA here is from genome assembly GCA_001517045.1 of Pseudotsuga menziesii. NCBI lineage: Eukaryota > Viridiplantae > Streptophyta > Pinopsida > Pinales > Pinaceae > Pseudotsuga > Pseudotsuga menziesii. The sequence goes on from LPNX010002739.1 coordinate 65,819, forward strand.
AATCATCACAAAACCATTGCACTCTCTTCCACTACGCTACATAGCACATAATAAATATTCCCTTTCTCTACTCAACAATCCCTGAGGGTTGTTTTTCCCTTCAAGTGCTCTTCAGTGCAGGTAGAGAGTCCAATCCACTGAATGCTTTCTGAAATAGCCTACAAGCATATCACTTGGATTTTAAGCATCCAATTAACAGAAAATACACAACAAGTGAATAATTCCTATCTTTCCCAGCCTCTACGCTTTCCTATAGCCATCTACCTCTCATCCAAGCTCTGCAAATTCCTATTTCATAGTGTTGGTTTTGGTCAAATTCCAGACTAAATAAGAAAACTGACGGAGAACACAACATGAGAAGTATGAAACACTTAAACACGAATGGGAGTCATAATGATAGAATGACTTAAAATGAGAGAGTTGAGGGAATGATGGATGACATCTTCTTCAGGAGAATGAAGAACTATTATGCTTCTCCATAGTGATGGTAGTCATCCTATGCTCGATTAAGTTATAACACCTAACCAACAGATCTTACATACTTTTTAGTTGGAAACTTGTGGCTTAGGAAGGCTCAAATAATTCATGACTAGGGAAGGGACACTTTGACCATAAGACAAGGTAACAAAGTTTTATCTATTAAATTTGAGGACAGAGATAATCGAAAGAAATAGCTTCATGATGACTTGGAGAGAATGGATTCATAGTCAGCGATTTGGAATGAATATATAGAACCTATGGATATCACATTAATGCATGAAGAATGTTTTCAAGACCAAATGAATTCAGACAATCATGTATATTTGATTAGGATAGAGTCAAATTGTAGTGATAAATCCAAGGTGACAAAAATATCACAACAAAAAAATGTCTCAAATCTTATAATGAAATTCTCTTTGAGTTTTGTATTGTTCTACTTAGGATATTTCCCGTCATTGATAGTTGGATGAATTTATTCTAATTTACTGGGAATAGATTTGTCTGAAATAGTTGATCTCCATCTCCATCTAAAGTTTATCTATTTATATAAGCATAAAGGCACATCAATATGGTAATAATTTAGGTATTAAATTAAGAAACCATATAAAGAACTCGACAAAACTGAAAGTAAATGGAAAATGGAAAATGCCACATGCCCTTATTAAGATTAAAAAACATACTCCTTTGAGAGTGAATTATGTTCCAACAAATTACACCATGCAACGGATCCATTATTTTCCATCTTAGTCAACTTTATTTTCATTTTTGTTTAGGGACCATGGAAAGAAAATTACCAGTTCAAGAGGATGAATAACATGATAGAGAGAAGAACAAGTACAAGAACATGGAATAATATAGCTGAGCTACTAGAATCTAAGGAAACATACAACATCGTTGTAAGATATGTTCCTAGGAACATCATCACACATTTGAGAATGAACCATGTAAGACTCTGCAATGTCAATGCATAGGAACTATATTAGTATATAATGCAGAAAATGAGAAGCACTGCAGATGAAATATTTTAGTGTAAACAAATAATTGCAATTGTAATGTCCCAAAATTTTGATTTTTTTTATAGGCTAGTTAATTACTATATGAACTAGACATTAACTAATATTTTGTGAAATATGTCGATCCTTGTTTTCTACACTGAAGTGACATAAGTTGCTCTTACCATTTCTAGATGTTTTCCCAATGTCGTTACTAATGTAATTATATAATGTGTTTATGTTGCTTGATCTGATTTAGATGATTACATTGTTCACTGATTATTTCTTATCATGTATGTGCATGTGTTTGTTCAATTCTATCTTACTTCCTAGTTATAATAATTGTTCATTGTTTATGGAAAAATTCGGACTTGATCTTTAACTGTCAAGGGGTGTAGTGGCGAGACTTGTATCCCTTATGGGCCCACTTGGAGAGGTAAAGTGTTTTACTTGCTGTTACAGGGTTTACTTAATTCATGTTGAACTAATGCAAACCTCTACTTCCTTTGTGCAGGTACATTAGATAACCAAATATTTCTATCACTATTTAAACTTGGCATGCTACCTATGCTATATACTACACCATTTATTTTCGAAGAAAAAAGGACCAGAGTCCTATCCTAGTTGGGGTTTATCAGAACTATATCTATCTGGTTAAAATTATTAGGGTGGCTTAGGAATTGATAATTTTTATTCCTATGCTTAGTGTTTAAAATATATGATGGGAATGTTTTAAGCCTAAGTAATGGAGGATTAAGTCATAACACTTATCCATTTTGTGTGAAAGTTTATGTGCCATATGATAAATATGAAGGTCCATTCATGTCATATTCGATATCCGAGGAACCTTGGCCTATCTTATGCCAATTATGATATCAATGGTGGTTCCAATATAAAATCACATTTGGGGTTTTTAAACTATAAGCATGAGGGTAAAATATCACAATGTTCGTGGTGGACAGGATACCAGAGTAAATTCTCCTCGGGATGGGGAAAATTCAAATTCCGTGCTTGGTCTATCGTGGATGGAAGAAGAAATGTGTTACTGTTGTGGGTATGTTCTCTGTTTGGATCTCTGGTTTTGTCATGGCATGGAGGATTGATCACTTTGCACCTTGGGAAGGATTTCTATTCACTTGGTTTTACATCGTTATAATATTTGTCATTTTCAACTGGAGGATTAGCATACTTCTAACGAGATTCTATTCCTTTTTGCAAGTGATAGGGCTTCCATTTCACGGGTCATGGTGTCTATCAGAATGTCTATGAATACCCTTCAGGTGGTAAGCCTTGTAAAAACAAGATTTGAACTATTACCTCTACATATAGATGTTTTTAGCAGAGGTTTTAAGATCTGTGTTGTAAAGAGTAATGTGATTTGGCTAAGGGTTTCTACTATGTAATTCTTATGTGTTATTGGGAATCCATTGATGCTTATATACATTTTAGTTTGAATACAGTTTTAATATGTATCAGATGGAGACTAGGTGTTTCATCTAGTTAGATAATGCGTTATGGCTGTGTGCATTTTTTACTTGTAAATTGTAGAAGGTTCACTTGTATATATTCGCAGCTACGGTTTGGAGTTGGTACTACTGATAGCTTGGCAAGACTATGACCATATGATTTTTTTATATATTTACTTAAACATTTATTTTGGTATGTTATGGAGGTTCTGCGTATTGGTTTTAAATGAATATTTTAACTTACTATCATGCCATTGCTTGCAATGGGACCTCTTTTGATTCGTGACTGTGTATTTTCTTACTTGAACTTGTTATTAATGGCGATTTCTAATGTAATTTAATTTCCCATGGTTTAGTATGGATATGTTCATAATATTAGCTTACTGTGGTGAAAATGTAAATTCCATAGATGTGATAGCATAGGAATTAGAGTTTTTACTACGATTATTTTAATGGGTTTCTTACCTCTCGATCGTGAACCTGGTAAATGAAATGCTACGTGTATATTTTGTTAAATTATGTGGAACATTGAAAGAGCAGTGGTTTTGATTATGGTTAATGCCTATTTTTGGGTTCGAGCTTGATACCTACGATATCGACCCTTTGGTTGAAAACATAGTCTATGTAAAGGTTTAATGGATATACCTTGTGCATTCTAGCTCTGTTAGCTTATTTGTTTTTAAATGGTTTTAAGTGTTGGCATTTTTATGAATTGTATCCCACAAGATTCGATCCTTGGCATCATCTGATATAATGTTGGTTTTTTATTTAAAAACGAGCCCACGAGATTCGATCCTCAGTCATCGTATGCATGAGTTGGGTTTTCTTTTAATACAGTGTGTGTGTGGTTTATTTTGGGCAAAAGTGCCGACAGTATTTGATCCTGGATCCTTTAATTGGAATAGTTGTTTAATACTGAATTTGTATTAAGTTAATGTTTATCTTTAGCTTGATAGTAGATAGTATTATATTGTTTATAATAATCATTACTACATACCTTGAGAGGTCTCAATGGCTAGTTTTATGATATGGTAAATTTATAGAGTGGAAATTATTTGTTTGGAGTTTGTTTATGATATTTGGTAGGTTTTAAAATAGATTAACTCTGTTTATCTTATGTTTTGTTATAATGTATAAAGTTTCAGTGATGATGTTTAAGTTATATTTTTATGCATAGAATATATGCTAAGACTATAGGCAATAGTTTTGATGGTTATAATTTATACAAGCTGTTAGTTTTTCAACATTAAGCTAGCATTATATTAGGATCTTTACTGAGAGAATAACAAGTACAGCAATCAAACACAAGCACATCACAAGAGAAAAGAGACACAAAGAGTTTTCCTCAGGGAAACCATAAAGGAGAAAACCCCGCAACTTCCTCAGAGATAGAATCAGCACCAAAACAGTAAAAGCCCCAAAGCAGTAGTCTTCTTCTTCTGTCTATTTCCAGTATTTCCTTTCTCCCTAATGTGCCACACTTGAGTGAGTGAATGATGTGAAGTACAAGTGATAAATAGAGAGACTCTCACTCTCTATTTATATTCTTCCGTTCACTTGAAGTGCACTCAATCATGTCGGCCCAACTTAACAATTACTTACTAGAGCTTACACCTTAATTAGTGTATAATAACCCTAGTGCCCCGAAACTGTGGGGACTTACACAATGACTTGACAAGACTTGTTTACATTATTAATCCTCCCGATTGGAACATCGGGGCATGGCAACATGACTCAAATACCTAATAGAAACATCCCGAAATAAACATCGGGTTACAATATATAAGATACATAGAAGAATACATTCCGAAGTTACAAATACATCAACACTCCCTCTTAACTAGAAAAATATTCTTTCGACACAATTTCCAACGCTGGTCTTCTTCTCTGTATCACTGGATCGTCTTTGTCTTCAAGTCATCTTTGTCTTCAATTCATCTTCATCTTCAAGTCATCTCCATCTTCGGATTTGGATCATCTCTCGATATAGATCGTCATAGAACATCATCATTGGATCAGATCTGGATCATCACTCGATCTGGATCTGGATCTAGATCATCTCTCGATCTGGATCATCACTGCTGGATCTGGATCATCACTCGATCTGGATCTCTCAGAATCATCATAACTGGATCTGGATCATAGCTCGATCTGGATCATCTCGGGTCATCATCATGTGTGTACTATCTCGTCATAGAAATTTCTACAGAGCCAGCCCTTTTTCATGCTAGTTGTAGGCCTAACCACCAGGTAGGTCTTTGCCCAGCACTTACATCTGACCTTCTCATCAGAAAGGCACTCCCAACACTCACATCTGATCATGTATTAAACTACAATCACATCAGAAAGGACCAGCACTCACATTCACCTGCATGATAGGACATCACATCACTAACATCTGTGAAATGGCTTTGCACTTATATCTGACCTACTCGTCAGAATGGCACATCCATCCAGGCGGGAACACATCCTACCATAGTGATGAATGACTCTCACCCAGGCCGAAACTCATCCTACCACAATTATGAAATCTTTCCACACATTCACCCAGGCAGGAACACATCCTACCACAATGATGAATGACTCTCACCCAGCCTGGAACTCATCCTACCACAGTGATGAAAGATTTGTGCACTCACAAATAACCTGGTAGGAACTGAATCCTACACCCTCGTCAGAATGGTGCCCAATCCCTCACTGAGCTACCTGGTAATGGACCAGGTGCCTCCACTCTCCTGGAGAGTGGCAGTTGCCCTTACATCTGTCCTTCTCGACAGAATGGCCAACACTCACATCTGACATGGAAGGAACTAAATCCTTTAGCCATGAACATAATGGTTCAACCCTTACATCTGACCTGCTCATCAGAATGGCTCTCTTAGTCCCTGACTGAGTGTTCCTGGTAACTAACCAGGTGCCTCCATTGCTAGAATGGCAGTCAACACTCATATCTGACATGGAAGGAATCAAATCCTCTCACCATGACAGAATGGATCAACCCTTACATCTGACCATGGAAGGAACCAATCCTCTCACCATGTCAGAATGGCTATGGGTCTCATCACTTTCTCTTGGAGGGAACCTCGATCTGGAGAACACCAAGTCTCTCTCTTAAGTACTCATACTTCAGCCTAGCCAATGGCTTCATCAATAAATCGGCTATTTGTTCCTCCGTCGCAACATACTAGAGCTTCACTTCTCCTCTCTGCACCATATCCCTCAGATAGTGATACTTGATCTCGATATTCTTTGACTTGTCATGGAACACTGGATTCTCTGACAACTTCACGCAACTCTGGTTGTCACAATGTATACAAGTAGCATCCAACTGGAGATCAAATATATCACAAAGTAATTTCCGCAGCCATACTGCCTCACAACTAGCTGAACAAGCTATGACATACTCTGCTTCAGCTGTACTCAGTGCCACATAGGATTGCTTCCTGCTAAACCAAGAGATCACACTGATCCCATACTGAAGCAACATCTCGAAGTACTCTTCTTGTCGATGGCACTTCCTGCCCAATCTGAATCAACATAACCCTCTAGGTTAATCTTCTGATTTGCATCGTACTTGAGCCCATAATCAACTGTACCCTTGAGGTACCTTAGAATATGCTTTGCAGCATTCAAGTGAACACTTCTCAGATCTGTCAAGTACTGGCTCAAGGTTTTCACAGCAAAGCAAATATCTGGTCTCTTGTTCGTCAGGTACATCAATGACCCAATCATCTAATGATACATCGTAGCATCAACTGACTCTGATGAAGCATCACTCAATAGCTTCAGGTTCGATGCCATAGGTGTGGCCATAGCTTTGCAGTCCATCATCCCAAGCCTCTTTAGGATATCTACTACATATTTCCCTTGTCCAAGGAAGATTCCATCTATACTCTGCCACACCTCCATTCTTAGAACAATAGTGCATCGACACATAACAGGAGCATCACTGGTCTTCCGTCTTCAACCTTGAAGCAAAGGTTGGAATCCGCTTTACTCTCAGTAAAGCCTAGAGTCATCAGTAATCTTCCCATCCTGTCATACCATGTCGAACCTCAATATATTCTGTAGTCACTCCCTTTGAAGCAGAGCATCATACTCCCTCTATATTCTGTGCTCTATGCACTAAAAACATTCTGTATTAGAGTGACAAGTAGCTTCCTATGCTACTAATATTCTATGTGACCATCTAGTGTGTAGACTTACATCATCAACCTTGTATCAAAGGTTAATATCTTCATCAGGCTCATCATGTATGTGTTTAAAATCTTACTGGCTGCAAATGTCTCTTCGTAGTCTAGGACTTCTTTTCATGAGAAGCCTCGTGCTACGAATCTTTCTTTGTATCCCACAATGTTTCCATCTACTGCATGATGGAACTATGAACTTCTCTTCAGGTCTCGATACTGCACCCAGACATCATTGTTCTTGAACTGGTCTTCCCTTTCTTCTTGGTGGCTAGAAGGTTCTCCATCAATGATGTCACTGCACTCGTCATATTATTCTTTGTCTTTGGACTGTCGTCTCTTGTTCTTCGGAACAAGTTTTCATTCTTCTTTGCTTGCAAGTGAATATGTATGCGATCTTTCCTACAATTCAAATGCATTTGTATGGTTAGAAAATTTCATAAGGAATATTCATACTGGCAAGTTCTTATGCATAAATACATGATCATGCAACTACTTTAGCCAATACAACATTCATCCATATCTCACTGGAACTTTCTAGATGCCTTCCATCTCTACCAGGACAACATTGAGATTGTGCACTAATCCAATATGTCAGCAAAGAGGTTTCATTCTAGATAAGTAGCAATGGAGAATTTGTATAGCACCATGAGCTACTTACCTATCACATGCATATTAGTAGTATATTGTCGTTAATGCAAACATCCTATCATGCATGATACATCAACTGAATATAAACAAATGCATAACAAAACAATATCATGAAATGACAATTGAATACTTATCTTTATTTGTTTCATGGGTAGACTCCTTCTTGAGTCTTCAGCTTCATCGTCTTCTACATTCATAATAGCACCGTTTCTCATCCAAAAGCTAAGGTGGATAAGAAGTTCTTCAAGAGTTGAGTTCTTCATATTCCTCATTGCTTGAGGGATCTTCTTTGGATGGTAAGAGCTTGATCTTCAGTTGCTCCCACCTTCTCTTCTCGAGCTTCTTCTTCTTGTGATTTCTTTTCCCGGAGTCTACTAAAATTAATCACTTCCTTCTGGCACACATTCCTTGAATGAATGAATCCCACGATCCTGGGAGGCCATTCAAAATGGCCATCACCACTTCTGCATTCTTCACTTCTTATTTTACCGCTTCAAGTTGTTCTTGGTTTGCATGGTCTCTGCATTCTATATCTTTACATTCTTCAACTGGTTTCTTTAGGTCATATTCTGATTTTTGTTCTTCCCTTCAAATAACTTGAAATTCTGGAAGACCTTCAACATCTTTGCTTGCAATAGGTAGTGCTCTGTAATGCATATGTGCAAGCCTTCTATGCCAAAGCTCATTTGGCTCTACTGTGTCATGGATCAAGGCTTGTTCTAGATGACCCTTCAATTTGTACAAGCCTCCTTTTTGTTCTCCAATCACTACCGCATCATTGATAGTATTTCCTTTTGGCCATATGATGACTTGACCATCTATGAATGCAACCCGCATTCCTTTTGCATCAATGCTGAAATGGAGAGAAGGTTCTTTTTGAGTCCTGGAACAAACAATAATTATTTCATTGTTAGAGACTTACCAGAGTCTAGCTTGTATGAAGATCCCCACTACCTTTTATTGGATATTGGTAGTCATCTCCTAGTTTCACCTTGTGAGGTGATTCATGTTCTGACAGTCTTACAAAGGATTCCTTGAATCCCGTCATATGTTTGGAAGCCCCACTGTCTATAAGCCAATCATCACTTCCATGAGTAATGTTACCTATGAGAGATGATATCAGAACATATTCATCCTCACTTGAAGAATCTTCACTTTCATATATGGATCTCTTTCTGGATGGTTCATCATCCTCTGCAGCATGAGCATGATGTCTTCTTTGGCCTCGTCTCCCTCTGAAACTGAAACCTCTATACTCATGTAGGTGTCCAATCCATTTTCTTCAGAGAGATCAAATACTTCTATACTTGGAAGTTGTCAACTTCACCAAGCTTATCGTCAAGCTATTGTGATAGATCATATTGAAATGAGAACCTCAAATGGAAATAGCAAAGGATTAGATCTTACCAATTTGAGGTGTATGCCCTTGTCCCAGAGTTTGCTGATCTAGGGTTTGTCACAGAAACCCTAATTCTCAAAACTTGGAATCTTTTAGATATTATTGGATATATAGATATATCTCTTCAAATGGATCTATCCAATGTGCTCCTTTTCTGAAAATAGTAGAGGGAAGCTTTCGGAACAGGAAGCCCTAGATTTCCAATTTCTTCTGCAGAAATTCCTGTTACTGTTTCTATGATATCTCTGAAATTAATGATCCTCTGTGTCTGAAATTTATCACTAAGGTAACCGTGCATGTCCCTGATCTAACTCCATAGCTTTAATTAGAATTGGTTTCACCATTTGGGATTTATGATCCTTTTCCCACGGTGACCTGTTACAGGACTGTTCAAAACAGCAAAGTTGTACAGAATGACACGTGTCACAGGTTGATCTTTTGAGTCTTAAATTCAGACTACTAGAATTACAGTCTATTCCCTTTCTGGAACATCTTCAGGAATTCCATTTGGACCTTTGTATCCCAAGATATTGTAGATCTTCACATATGTACTGTTTAGGGATGAATTCTGGAAGAGGCTGGAACCTTAACTTGGAGGGATCATATCTCCCAGAATATAGCGAATCTTATGCTGATTTTTGGATACAATGTTCATCCATAATTTATATTCGGCCACTAAAATTTTCAGCTTCTGAGACTTCGCCAACCACATAATATAGCGACTTTACCAAAACTTATCAGTTTTAGTATTTAGGGTTTGACTTTCCTGGAGTTTCACCCAACCAAATTTATTGATATAGGTCTCTAAACTTTGGTTTTGATGAGGAGAACAATCCTATGTTGGTCTCACTTAAAAATTCCTCTTCTGTATAAAGCCCTAATTTCTGCATCGAAAACTGAGAATGCTCAGAATCGAATTCCACTTCGACAGAAAGATGCGCCCTAAGGAGGAGAGTTGTTCCACCTTAATTTTGCTGAAAATATGTGGAGAAAGGTCCACAAACTAGGAGGCCCTAGTTCCCACAGCTGTACAGTGTCTTCTTCTCAGGTTAGCTCTGATACCGTGTTAGTTTTTCAACATTAAGATAGCATTATATTAGGATATTTACTAAGAGAATAACAAGTACAGGAATCAAACCCAAGCACATCACAAGAGACAAGAGACACAAAGAGTTTTACTCAGGGAAACCATAAAGGAGAAAACCCCGCAACTTCCTCAGAGATAGAATCAGCACCAAAATAGTAAAATCCCCAAAGCAGTAGTCTTCTTCTTCTATCTAGTCCCAGTATTTCCTTTCTCCCTAATGCGCCATACTTGAGTGAGTGAATGATGTGAAGTACAAGTGATAAATAGAGAGACTCTCACTCTCTATTTATATTCTTCCGTTCACTTGAAGTGCACTGAATCATGTTGGCCCAACTTAACAATTACTTACTAGAGCCTACACCTTAATTAGTGTATAATAACCCTAGTGCCCCGAAACTGTGGGGACTTACACAATGACTTGACAAGACTTGCTTAAATTATTAATCCTCCCGATCGGAACATCGGGGCATGACAACATGACTCAAATACCTAATAGAAACATCCTGGAATAAACATCGGGTTACAATATATAGGATACATAGAAGAATACATTCCGAAGTTACAAATACATCAACACAAGCCTGTGGGAAATACGAAATCTGCCCGCAGAGAAAAATATATAAAGTTAGTTTTTAAATAGTTCTTGGTTGATCAAGTTATTCAGTTAGGGTTAATACATTTATGTATAGAATATCTAATATTATATTTATGTTTTGAACTTGAAATAATAAATAGGAAACCTATCTAACTTAAAAATCTAGACTCTGTTTAAAGAAATACCTATGTTAGAGAATACTGAACTTTAACCTATGAATGATGAAATAAAATGCATAAATATAACAAAGACAAAATATTCCTACTGATAAAACTAAAGGTGATAGTATATCATTTTCGAATGTAGATAATATATATTTTTCTAACTATAATATCATTGTTGGGTAGATAAAACAACCTAGCCTCTGTTAAAACAAATACATCTATTAGGGAAGACTGAATTTCATCTGTAAGTGAAGAAATAAATAATGTCAAAAATAACCTAGATATAGCAGACATATACTATTTATCCATTCAGAATGTAATCTCCTCATTTAATAGGAAAATATGTGTAACTTGCAAGGGAAAAATAAAGAACGTCATACCTGTAAGGTGGAGTTATTTTAATGGTGGAAAATTCTGCACACTCAATTACCCATCATTAAAAGGTTCATAGAAAGATTTGGAATTTTTTCAGATAACCAAATAACTTGGGAACTACCACATTCCTCCCAACCATAGCCCAGAACCATTCCTGGTTTCAATCCAGATCCCGACAAGTTGGTTCCAATGTACAAGTAGCTTAGAGCTCCTCACGTAAGGATTCCCTCCTAATGTTTTGTATCAGTTTTGTATTTTCCTCTTTAGGAAAAACGTTCTCCAAGAACTCTCTTGGAAGTAATCAGGAAGAATTCTGGAATAATCTAAAGATCCCCAAGCCTCTGTTTAGCTTGGGTTCTTATATATAGGATTTTCAGGAAAATGGGTAGTTAAATCAAGAATCATTTGATTTCTTGAAATAACCCTTTTTATTTAATTTAGGTATTTTTAATATTGATTTAAATTTAACTTCAGAACTTTTGACCTGTTCCTACTTTGACTCTTGTAGGTATTTAATATTTTAATTATCATTAGTAATGATAATAAAATGTAGATCCTTTCATTATTACTTATAGTTACTAGTATTATTAATATCCTTACTCATTTATACATATCATGTATAAATTATATATTTATATATATACAATTTGTTAACATTCTAACTTTAGCTATCATATAGCATGATCCCTAATCATATGACACTTTTTATTTTAGCTTAGTCACTTTCTTTAATAGTTCCTTTAGATAGGTGTTAGGTCAACTAGGATATGATACAGTACTTTGATGAGATATAGAAATTTGAAATTTCATTTAATCATTGAAAAATAAGTAAGATGAGATCAATGTTTTATCAGAGTCACTTTCACTCAACATATTAATTTTCCAGTAACTCATCGCACTTATCCAGAGCCCATACTCAACGCTAAAAACAAGCAGTTACAAACTTAGTGCAATTCCAGAACTCCTTGATCAACACTAATGCTAGGATGTAATTGTAGGATACAACTAGGGGTACAATGGACAAGGATCCAATGCTCTAGGTATTATGCTCAACATCAACTTGGAAGGCTCCACATATTATTCCCAACAATTCGAATTTTTATCTTTTCATGTCCTTCAGAGCTTCATGCTCAACATAAATGTTTCATCACTTATGTTTTCTAGAGCTTCTCGCTCAACAGAAATATAAATGCTCATGTTCTCTAAATATTCTTACTCAACACAAACATCAAATATGCATGTTCTCTAGAGCTCCTCTCTCAACACAAAACATATCATCAATTATGTGCTTCAGGGTCCACGCCCAACACATGAAAACATGTATATAAAAAATATGCAGTTGGCTTATACCCAATATATCAAACAAATCATCATGTTCATGTTTAGTGGGATCTTATACCCAATATACCAAATAAAACATCAAAGTAACATCATAAGAAATGGGGCTTATGCCCATAAGTGCTAGGTCAAAATTCAGGATATTACATCCCTCCCCTCTAAGAACAACACCATCCCTGGTGTTCTAGGGACTCATAATGAAATCATGAAATAAGGTAGGGTAACCCTTTCTCACGGTGGCTTCATTCTCCAAAGTAGCTTCATTGGCCTTGAATTTCTTCTATTGCACTTTCAACTAGACTATGGTGCACTTCTTGAGTTGTACCTCTCTCTTGTCCAGTATATGAAGGGGTTCAGGTACACACTTAGTATGAGGACTAATCAATTACATGCTTAGTATCATAAACATATTTCTTTAATAAAGATGCATGGAAAACATTATGGACTCTTATGTGAGCAGGTGAAGCTGGTTCATATGCTACTAGCCCTCTCTTGGCTAGTATCTCAAAGGGTCCACAAATTCTAGGTTCTAACTTAGCACACCTCCCCAAGCTCAATGAGATCCATTTTGCTTTTACTTTCAAGTAAACATGGTCACCTATATGATAATATTTATTTTTTATTTTCTTATCTGCATATATTTTATGGCAATCTTGTGCTTCTTTAACATTCAGTTGGACCTTGGTAACCAATTGTTCCAAGTCCTTTAGTAATTCAGGCCCTAACATGATATGATCCACTAGGATATCCCAAGTAACTAGTGTTCTACACTTATGTCCATAGCATACATCAAAGGGACTCATCTTGGAGGAGGTCTGGTATCCGTTGTTATATGAAAAATATGCAATATGCAACTAGTCTTCCCACTTGGTGGGGTTGTTCATGACATACATCCTAATCATGTCCTCCATAATCTCGTTCACTCGTTCCGTCTGCCCGTCTATCTGTGGGTGGTAAGTAGTAATAAAGTTCAATTCCATCTCTAATCCAGAGAATACTGATCTCTAAAAGTTCTTAGTAAACTTAGTATCTCGATCCAACATGATTTCCTTGGGTATCCCATGCAATCTAAATATCTCCTTTAAGAAGATGTCGACAATGTCTACTGCCTTGTAGGTTGAATTCGTTGGAATAAAGTGTACTTCTTTTGACAATTTTTCAAATGATTACAAACATAGAATAATTTTTATTCTTACTCTTAGGTAGACCCATGATAAAATCCATACTAATGACCTCCCACTTCCATTTTGGAATGGGTAATGCCTGCAACAACCCCCAGGGATGTTGGTGCTCATCTTTGACCATCTAACATTCTTAAAATTTTGTGATAAACAACGCTATGTCATCCTTTAACTTAGACCAGAAAAAAGTGTTTCTTTACTACGGATATGATATTTTGATATCCCAGATTCCTTGAGTAGGGTGTTCGATGAAATTCCATGAGGATGTTGGACTTGATGTCCCCTCCTTCTGGAATGTGCAATCTCTCTTTGGATCATAGCAATCCCGTTTCATCTAATTTGTACTCTTTCATGTTAGTGACACTAGTAGGGGTAGGGCAATCCTCTATGTCTTTAATATTTTCTAGGTCCATCGCTATGCCCTTCTCGGAGATGATGTGACCTAAGTACTGTATTTGTGGTTTGTAAAAATCACATTTGCTAAACTTGGCGTATAACTAGTGTTCTTGTAACACCTATAGCACTATACGGAGGTGCTCCTCATGTTCCTCTTTACTCTTAGAGTAAACTACGATGTCGTCTATAAATAATAAAACAAATTTATCTAGGTATCTACTAAAGATATTGTTTATCATACACATAAAGTCCGTGGTTGCATTGGTAAACCCAAATGGCATCACAACAAACTCGTAGTGGTCGTACCTCCAATGAAAGGAGGTTTTGTGAATATCCTCGTCATGAATCTATACCTGATGGTACCTAGATCGCAGGTCATACTTTGAAAAGATATTGGCTCATCCTACTTGATTGAACATGTCATTGATCCTATGGAGTGGGTATCAATTCTTGATGTTCATCTTGTTAAGTTAACGGTAATCAATGCACATCTACATCGTACCATCCTTCCTCTTTATGGAAAGTATCAGTGCTCCCCAATGGGACACACTCGATCAGATATATCCCTTCTCAATCAACTCCTGCAACTGCAGTTTGAGTTCCACCAACTCTGGTGCACTCATGTGATAAGGGGATTTTGAAGCTCGAACTGATCTCGGTGTCAGTTATATGGAAAAATCTAAGTCTTGTTTCGGTGCAAATCCTAGGATTTGCTCAAGAAATACGTCCTTGAAGTCTACGAGAGCTGGAAATTCCTCGATGTGTTGTTCTCTTCCAGCTTCTATGTCTTGGATGTTTACTGCAAATAGTTTGCAGCCTTTCCTAATGCACTTCTTTGCTTGTAAAGAGGATATATCCCTTATGGAAATTTTCTTAGGTATGCCTTGAATCTTTACTTGATTCCCTTGGATATTTGTAGATAAGATTGACTTATGTGAGCAATTGAGCATGACATGGTGTTGTTCCAACCATTCCATGCTGATAAGTTTATCATACAATCATAAGGGTAGGATGTTTAGGTTTATCCTAGTAGGAAAACCATTCTGGTTTACCACATAGTCTTTAACTATTTTAGAAACCTTTCATTTTGTACCTGTGGCTATTTGCACCATCCAAGATTTCTCATGTTTAACCTTGTCTAGTTTACATACATCAACAATTTTAGGAGATACATAAGTTCTTCAAGAACTAAGGTCAATCAATATTGAAATAGAAGTGTTGGAAACCTTACCTTCTATCTCAACCATGGTAGCCTGATGTTTTTCCTATCAGTCATCCAAGCCTACATAAATATATGGTGTTCCATCTATATCCTCTACTCTTGGTTCTTCTTGTAAGTTGTTCAAGTCTCCATTTATATTTTTGTTACAGTATCGAGCATAACAGGTCCCTTGGAATTTCCAACATTTGATTTGCAGTGGGGCAACATTGGGTCCCCCATTTGTTGCTGGTTTGTTACCATTTGGAGCTAGTACATATGGATTTATACCTATTTTGTTGAAGTTCTTATTGGTTGGAAAAATGTTGTTCTATTTTCTGTAAGTTGGTGGGTTGAAACCTGGTTTGCGGTTTTCCAAGAATATTCTATACTTGTCTCTGATTTGGTTGATTTTCTCTTTCCTCAACTGTCCATGCTCATAGAAAATCCTAGCTTTGTGTAGGGTGGTGTCCAATTTTTTAGGAATGTAAATTTAAATCTTCTCTTGAAAGCTGGGAGGAAGACATCCTAAAAACTGTTGTATTTTCACTTTCTTGTCATTTATGTAAGGAACATAATGAAAAAGATCCAAAAATATGTTAATGAAAGCATCCATAGTCATGGAACCCATCCTTAATTCATGAAATTATTTCACCTTTCTGAGATGTATTTCTCCTGAAACACTTAGTGGAAATTACTCCATTTGATTTCTATTACCTCATTTTTCTTGGTATGCTTTAGGTCTCTCCACCATCTAGCTGATTTTGTATTTAAATTATAGATGGATAAACGGGCCTTCATCTCAATAGAGTAGTTATCTACTCGAAAATATTTTCTCATACCTACAATGTATTCTTCATGTTTCTCCCATGTGTTCATCTCTCCATCATAGGTTGGGGATTTTATCTTCCTGAACTCCCCTTGGATATTGCCATCATTTTTCTATTTCTTTTTGCAGGGAGAAAGAGGATCATCACTAGAAGGACTGTGAAAATTTATTTCTGGAGGTTCAAGGGTATGTTCTTCTTTTTCGTTCTTCTCTCGGGTTGCTGGACCTCTTATGATAGAATTAGTTCTTGGACCTGTTGGTTGAATGGGTGGTTTTTACCTCCGGGATTCCTCCTCTCATGTTCCTCAGCAAGGATTCATTAATTGCTTGTTTTTCCTTTATTTCATTCATATTATCATCCTTGAAACTCTATAAGTCTGCTTGAAGAATTTGTATGGTTTTCAGTATATCAAAATTTAGTTCAACGACCAGTTCTGCTTCCTGTGTGGGGGTATTCAACTTTCCTTTTCGGCTTTTGTATTCTTCCATGTTCATGTCTTGAACTGTTCTTTGAATCCTGCAGTTACAAATTTTTAATAATAGGAAAAATTTCTATTAGTTAACAAAATATTATAACATACTTTATTTTCTGCAACGAATGTATGGAACTCCCATTAGATCTCTTAGTGTTGAAACTGGGCTCTGATACCACTTGTAATGTCTCCAAAATTTGAAAAAAAAATAAAAAAATAATATGCTAGTTAATTACTATATGAACTGGACATTAACTGATCTTCTGCAGAATATGTCAATCCTTATTTTCTACACCGAAGTGATGTAACATGTTCTTACCATTTCTAAATATTTTCCCGATGTGGTTACTAATGTAATTATATAATGTGTTTATGTTACTTGACCTAATTTAGATGATTACACTTTTCATTGATTATTTCTTATCATGCATATGCATGTGTTTGTTCAGTTGTATCTTAATTCCTCATTATAATAATTGTTCATTGTTTATGGAAAAATACTTACTTGATATTTAACTGTCAAGAGGTGGAATGGCGGGACTTGTATCCCTTATGGGCCCACTCAGAGAGGTAACTAGTTTTACTTGCAGTTACGAGGTTTACTTAGTTCATGTTGAACTAATGCAAACCTCTTATTCCTTTGTGTGGGTACATTAGATGAAGAAAGCTTTCTATGACTATTTAAACTTGGCATGCTACCTATGCTATACTATGCCATTGATTTTATAATACAAAAGGACCAAAGTCCTATCCTAGAAAATATTACTACTATATGTGTTATTGTTTACGCATAGCTGGGGTTTATCACAACTATATCTATCTAGTTAACATCATTAGTGTGGGTTACGACTTTATAATTTTTTATTCCTATGCTTAGTGTTTAAAACATATAGTGGGAATATTTTAATACTAATTAATGGAAGCTGAAGTCATAATACTTAGCCATTTTGTGTTAAAGTTTATATGCCATATGATAAATATGAAGGTCCATTCATGGCATATTCCATATGCCATGAACCTTCAATTATCTTATGTTAACGATGATATCGATGGTGGTTCCAATACAAATTCCATTTCCAATACAAAATCACATTTGGGGTTTTTAAACTATAGGCATGAGAGTAAAATATCATGACATTGGTGGTTCATAGGGTGGTGGAGTAAATGCTCCTCAGGATGGGGTAAAATCAAACCTTATGCTTGGTTTGTCGTGGATGGAAGAAAACATTTTTTACTACTATTGGTATGTGCTCTGTTCGGCTCTCTGGTTTTGTTACAGCGTGGAGGATTGGTTCACTCTGAACCTTGGGAAGTTATTCTCTTCAATTAGGTTCACAACATTATAATATTTGTTTTTTTCAAATGGAGGGGTGGCATACTTCTAACGGTATTATGTTCCATTTTGCAGGTGAGAGGGCTTCCTTTTCATGGGTCATGGTGTCTACCAGATTGTCTACGAATACCCTTCATTGGTAAGCCCTGTGAAAACAGGATTTGAATTGTTACCTCTATGTATAGATGTTTTTAGCAGAGCTTTTAAGCTCTATGTACACAGAGTAATGTGATTTGGATAAGGGTTTCGACTATGTAATTCTTCTGCATTATTTGCATCCAGGGATGTTTGTATACATTTTAGTTTGAAGAGGGTTTCGATATGTATAATATGGAGACTTTGTGTTTCTTCCAGTTAGATAATGCATTATGAATGTGTACATTGTTTACTTGTAAATTGTAGAAGGTTCACTTGTATGTATTCGCAACTGAGGTTTAGGAGTGGTATTGTCGATAGCTTGGAAAGGCTATGACCATATTCCTTTTTGATATCTATAACATAAACCTTTTTTTTTGTATGTTATGGAGGTTCTACATATTTATTTTAAATGAATAGTTTAACTTACTGTCATGCCATTTCTTGCAATGACACCTCTATTGATTCACAACTGTGTGTTTTCTTACCGGCAATTGTTATTAGTGGTGATTTATGATGTAATTTACTTTGCTGTGGTTTAGTATGGATATGACTATAATCTTAGCTTAATGTGGTGAAAATGTAAATTCCATGGCTATTATAGTGTAGGAAATAGAGTTTTTACTTGGATTATTTTAATGGGTTCCTTACCTCTCGATCGTGAACCTGGTAAATGAAATGTTGCTTGTATATTTTGTTAATTTATGTGGAATGTTGACAGAGAAATGTTTTTTATTATGGTTAATGTTGAGTTTTGGGTTTGAGCTTGATATATACAATTTCGACCCTTAGGTGGAAAACATATCCTATGTAAAGGCTTAATGGATATACCTTGTGCATTCTAGCTCTGTTAGTGTATTTGTTTCTCATCTTTTTAGGTGTTGCCATTTTTACGAATCGTATCCCATAGGATTCGATCCCTGGCATAATCTGATATAATGTTGGTTTTTTATTTACACATGAGCCCAGATGATTCGACCATGGGTTGTCGAATGCCTGAATTGGGTTTTCTTTTAATACAGTGTGTGTGTGGTTTATTTTGGGCAGAAATGCTCACAGCATTCGATTCTGAATCCTTTAATTGGAATAGTTGTTTAATACTAAGTTTGTATTAAGTTAAGGTTTCTCTTTATATTTATAGTAGATAGTATTATATTTTTTATAATAATTGTGCCTACAAACCTTGATAGGTCTCGATGGCTGGCATACGATATGGTAAAGTTATAAAGTGGAAATTATTTGCTCGAAGTTGGTTGATGATATTTGGTAGGTTTTCAAATAGATTAACTATGTTTATCTTATGTTTTGTTATAATGTATAAATTTTCAACAATGATGTTTAAGTTATAGTTTTATGCATAGAATTTATGCTAAGACTATAGGTAATAGTTTTGATGGTTATATTTTATAGAAGCCTGCTAGCAATATGAAATTTTCAAGCAGAGAAAAAAAATATAAAGTTAGTTTTTAAATAGGTCTTGGTTGATCAAGTTCTTCAGTTAGGGTTAATAAGATTTAGGTACAAAATATATGATATTATATTTATGTTTTGAACTTGAAATAATAAATAGGAAACCTAACTAACTTAAAAATGTAGACTTTGTTTAAAGAAATACCTCTGTTAGAGAATACTGAACTTTAACCTATGAATGATGAAATAAAATGCAAGAATATAACAGAGACCAAATCTTCCTATTGATAAAACTAAAGGTGATAGTCTATCATTTGCAAATATAAATAATATATATTTTTCTAACTAGAATATCATTGTTGGGTAGATAAAATAATGTAGCCTCTGTTAAAACAAATACATCTATTAGGGAAGACTAAATTTAATCTGTAAGTGAAGAAATAAATAATGTAGAAAATAACCTAGCTATAGCAGAAATATACTATTTATCCATTCAGAATGTAATGTCCTCATTTAATAAGAAAATATATGTAACTTGCAAGGTAAAAATCAAGAACCTCATACCTGTAAGGTGAAGCTATTTTAATGGCTAAAAAATCCTGCACACTCAAATACCCAGCATTAACAAGTTCATAAACAGATCTGACCTATGTTTAGATAACCGAATAACTTGGGTACTACCACGTTCATCCCAACAATGACCCGGAATCGTTCCAAATTCAAATCTAGATCCCCCCGAGATGGTTCCAACTTGCAAGTAGCTTAGAGATCCTAAGGTAATCTTCCCTATATGGGATATCAGGTTCTGTATCAGTTTCATTTTTTTCTCTTTAGGAAAAATGTTCTCCATGAACTCTCTTGAAAGTAATCAGGCATAATTATTTAATCATCCAAAGATCCCAAATCTTCTCTTTGTCGTGGGTTTTTATAGAGAAGATTTTCAGGAAAAGGGGCAGTTAAATAAAAAATCATTTGATTTTTTGAAATAACCCTTTTTATTTAATTTAGGTAATTTTAATATTTATCTAAATTTAACTTAGGAACTTTTGACTAGTTCCTACTTTGACTCTTGTAGGTATTTAATATTTTAATTATCATTAGTAATAATAATAATAAGTATGATCATTTCATTATTACTTATAGTTACTAGTATTATTACTATGCTTATTGTTTTATAAATATCATGTATAAATTATATATTTATACATATATATATACCATTTGTTAACATTTTAACTTTAGGTATCATATGGCATGATCCCTAATTATATAACACTTATTATTTTAGGTTAGTCACTTTCATTAATAAGTGTTGGGCCTAGAAATGGCCCTTTTTGAACCCCCTTATTCACTCTTTTTTGCCCTATCCTGCCCCATTGAGCATGCCAAATAAATGTTTTTCCCTCACTCTACTCTTCAAATCCACCAAGGTATGATTTGTTATTGTCTTATTTTATTAATACTTATGATTATGGTAATTAAGGCTTTATATCTCTCAATATGATAACATATGATGGTTTATAAAGGTATTTTGAGATATATAGACTGCAGGAAGATCAGGATGAACATGCTATGAAAAGGACGAGCATTCATCGCTCAAGCTAGTCGTCATCCATCCTGCCATTGTCCAAAGAATGAGGTCCCAGTATATTATTCCTGGCAAAGCTGTACAAAGATAGCTGTGATAGAATGCGATGGATTTGAAGGTCAACAATGTGTTGTTTCTCATGTATAGCTATGATCCGAAGATATCATTATTGCTGGGTCAATTAATAGTTTCCCTATATTTCCTATGTTTTATCCTGCCATGGTTATAACAGCTGTTGTAATTAGGGCGCTTGAAGATTAGAGATCTTCATGGCTACCCAATAATAGGGATAGGCTATTATGATTTACATTGTATAAATATGGAGGACTGTTCTGAGCCATGGGTTGAACCCATAGCCAATTCATTGTATTAGCTGTGCCTGAGAGTTGTGTAATCGATTTGTCTTTTTAATACAAGGAGTTACTTCAGATCTAAGGGTTTTAATGTGTGTTCATCCAACATCTCTATGTGAAGGTTGGGCCCGCCTTCCCATAGGGATTGCTGAGTTAAATTAGGCATTTCATTTATTTTGTCGTGTGAGGTTATGTTAATTTTATTTCTTCAGAGGAAGCTGTAACAAGTTGTGGATTTATAGTGTGTGGTGATTACATCTCTTGGAAATTTGTAGTGGCATGGTGTGATAGTCGACTGAGTAGGTAATTATTCCTTATTCAATTTGTGTGGTGACTGTAATAGCTCTGTTGATCCTTAGATCTTTTAGTTGTGTTTTCCATAAATCGTTGTAGCTTGTCCCTTATTTTTATGATTGCAAAATTTCATTCCTGTACTTCGAATTCATAGAACAACGAAATTCAATTTCTGTATTTTGAATCTCTAGGTTAATATTAAATTTATGTCTTCGGATTTCTAGAATAATCAGATTAAGATAGTTAGGTTAATCATTAAGTGGTTTGAAATAGAATTTCCCTTTTTTTGCAATTGTAATCTAGATGTGACTTTCATCTTTCCATTCTTAGATCAAGAACAACAGAAGGTAATTGTGACTGTATTCCTTAGAAGGTAACTAGATTAAGTAGATTCTTTGGATGACCATAGCGAAACAGAGGATAGGATTGTTCAATTACAGTAATTTAGTGTTTTAAGCATATATTGTGCATGTTATCCTTGAAATACAAGACTTCCCTAGGTTGACAATAAATATTGCACACTCTGTATGTTAGTTGTAATTCACTTGCATATTGGGTGCCCAAAATTTGGTGCCGTTGCTGGGGAGGATAAAAATTTAACACCATCATTAGTTGCATCCTGTAATTGTTTCTATTCAATCTCTTTTATTTTTTTGTTGTAATTATTTGGGTTGTATGAATACAAGAAGGGTAAAGTGTTATCATCTTCCAACTCCCAAAAACCCACAAAATACTAATAGTGCAGGTGGTCGAGGTCATGGTCGAGGTCCACAATTGGGCAGAAGAACATTCATTGACGATATTGTTGAAAAAACTGATTCTTCCACTAGGGATTTCCATTAGGAAACACCTATCAGAAGAATCCCTACTGATCATGGGGTGCCAGCATCAGGATCCATAGTGGAGAACACACAAGCAGTCGTGGCATCCTCAAATATCCCTGCAGAGAAGGACAAAGTTGGTACAACAGGATCTGCTGATAGCAGTCCAATCTACCACATTTATGGAAAGGCTGTAACTGAAGAAGAGTGGACACATTCCCATCAGAATATTGTTGATCAGTGGAAGAATGAGGAGAGAAATGAAGAGAAGAACAAGGAGAGGAATGAAGAAAAGAATGAAGAGAGGAACAAAGAGGAGAAAATAGAAGAAGGAATGAGTAATAGACATGAATCTGATGAGGAAGAGGTAATGGGGGAAAATCATCATCATGAAGATCATTCCCTGCCTAAAGGAATGGTGGCTACACTTCATTTACCAATTCAACAGCTGGAAGGAATATCCCCTATGAAAAATATATCACCATTGGTGTTGCCTCGCTTCCATGGAAAAGTGATAGAGGACCCAGATGAATTTATTTTCAAGTTTGATATCCTCTGTCACTGCTACGACTACATCATCGATGCAAAAAAGGTGAAGCTCTTCCCCACCAGTCTCAAGGAAAATGCATTAGGCTAGTTCATGAGGCTAGGAGGTGGAACTGTCACTAATTGGGAAAGGATGAAACAAGTGTTCCTGGAGAAATATCAAGAATATTGCAACACCAAGGACAAGAGAGAAGAATTGCTCAAAATGGTGCAGAAGGAAGATGAAATTCTGGAAGATTTTGTAGAGAGGATTTTATACAATGTGCAAAGAGCTGGATAGATGAACATGGGGTTAGATGTGCTCAAGATAATACTGCTTCGTGGGATTAGGGATGATTTCCTAGATATGTTAAACCTCTTAGGAAAGGGGGATATCTCCAAGGATTCTTTCAAGAAGATTGTGGAATTATACAAAAGGTACTCCACGAGATCTTCTAGGCATAACAAGTAGGACAAACGGGATAAGCTAAAACATGATGTCTTCGACAGAACTTAGAATTCATCTAATGGAGGAGCCACCCGTGCAGAGATAGGAAACCTCTTTGAAAATTTCAAAAAAAAATTGATGAGCTCTATCTCCTCAGAAATCGATGTCCTGAGGGCAAAGCAAAAATAGGCAGTAGAGGATCTCACACTAGGTGTGTTCTGCCATCGATGTAGAAAGAACCACCCTCTGAAGGAGTTCCCGCTTGGCAAGGTATAAGTGTGTCAGATGTGTGAGCTGAACCACAACACAAAATAATGCCCCTCACTTCCCTAAGTGAAGGCTGTTCTGTAGGCATCAACTCTAGAGGTGGAACCGGCCTACATCATTTCACAAAAGAAGCCTCGGCAGCCTCGAAACCAAGGTATGTCCCTGGAATCGTTTCCATTTTTGAATAACATGAGTAATTAGAATAATATGCAAAATGTGAATACACAATTCCCTTCATATTATTCTCAGTGGAACCCTTCTCAACCTTCAATGCAAAATTATAACTCATGGAATCCCTAGGTTTAGACACCACACAAAGCAAGTTCTTGGTCTCCTAGATGGAGGAATTTCCATCTAGGGAACCATTTTCCTCAACAACCTCCACATCAACAGCAACCATACCCTCCTCAATATCCTCAATATCCTCAATACCCTCATCAATAGTCGTAGATGCAGTTGCAAAACAATTTTGCCCCTAATATACCGATACAACCTCAGCTACCTGCTCAACCTAATCCTAACCCAAACAATAAAATAGTCCATCAATTTGAGACTATGAACATGCATGCCTAATCCCTTTCTCCTATTCCTTGCAACAATATTCACTTACGATTAGGAAAAATAGTAGAGCTTGTAATCATAGAAGATGTTCCACTCTCTGTACATAAAGAAGGGATGAATCCACAACATCTATTCGATACGACCCCCATCATTGAAGATGTTGAACATCCCACTAATGGGACGGCTAAAACACACAATGATAAATCTAGCAATACACAGCCTACCTAGCTGATTAGGAAACCACCATATCCTGAGGGATTAATGCTACCAAGGGTAGGGGGACAACCTCATTTTAACCTCTTAGGAGAGTTAAAGAATATTTATGTTAAAATTCCCCTCCTTCAAGCTCTTTAAGACATACCTATCTATGCTCGAACTATTCAGGACCTGTGCACAAAGAAACCGGGGAGGAAACCCAGAGATCCTCCCACTGTCCATGTCATAGGGAAATTATCTACATTAATAATAGGAAAAACCCTGTTGACCAAATATGACGATCCTAGGAACCCCACTATCACTTTGTAGATTGGGAATACATAGATACCCAACGTACTGGTAGATTTAGGAGCATCAATTAATGTCATCACAATCAAAACTATAAGAAAACTTGGGCTCACTAATCTTAGGCCAACCCCCATTTTTTTTATAACTGGCAGATAGATCCACCATTAAACCTGAAGGAATTCTGGATTATCTCATCATCTCAGTTGACTCTTGGGAGTGTCCTGCTAACTTCTTGGTTTTACAACCTAAGTCACAGCTAGGAGGACACCCATTGATCCTGGGAAGGCCTTGGTTAGCCACAGCTGATGCTTGCATCAGCTGTCGATCTGGGTCTATGACCATATCAGATGACACCGAGACTAAGAACCTCACTCTCTATCCTCTAGCTCGGCCAAGTCTAAATGCTGAAACTTCTTTATGGATGGAGCCAGAGGAAGAAGAGGGATTTCAGCCATTATTAACTATAGGGAAAGCCTTAACATTTAAATATGAAAGTGAACACGATGCCATTAATAACTTCATCAGTGAACCCACCTTAGTCAATAAAGAAGTTTATCAAATCCTGAACATTACTCTAGGAAAGGAAGACCAAGAAAATCTCATAGAAGAAGCACTAGTCGGTGACACACACATAATCCCAGTATTGAAAATGTCGAAAAGTATTCCCATTGAGGTAGAGTCTGGGAAAACCATGAATATTAACCCCAGCCTCTCCTTAGATGAGCAAAAGCGCTTGATCAGTATCTTGAAAGAACACAACGGGGCATTTGCCTGGGAGTATACATACATGAGGGGTATTCCCTCTAACCTGTGCACCCATCATATTTATATTAAAATTGACTCTCGGCCTGTGTGCCAGCCTCAACGACGAATGAACCCAAATATTAGGGACATAGTGAAGAAATAAATTTAGAAACTCTTGGAAGAAGGATTCATATATCCTATTTCAGACAGCGAGTGGGTCTCCCCGCTCGTAATTGTACCCAAGCAAAATGGAAAATTGAGAGTCTATGTCGACTACAGGGAGCTGAACAAAGCCACACAAAAAGACCCCTTTCCCTTGCCCTTTATCGATCAAGTACTTGACACCCTATCAGGGAAGAATTTCTTCTCCTTCCTAGATGGGTTTAACAGGTACAATCAGATTCAGATTGCTCCTGAAGACCAAGATAAAACTACCTTCACCTATCCCTGGGGAACGTTTGCTTATAGAGTGCTCCCCTTTGGTTTATGTAATGCACCAAAAACATTTCAAAGAGCTGTAATAGATATATTTTCAGAATTATTTAATGACAGTATCGAAATTTTTATGGATGATTTCACTCCTTATGGCAAGGATTTTGAAGAAGCACTGGAAAATTTGAAAAACGTTTTAACTTGTTGTCAACAAACCTAGCTCTCTTTAAGCACTGAAAAGTGCCATATGATGATGAGTGAAGGAGTAGTATTGGGGCACTTCATCTCTGCTGATGGCATTCAGGTGGACCCCTCAAAAATCAAGGTAATAAAAAATATACCTACTCCTGCAACTCAAAAAGAGGTGTGAAGTTTCCTAGGGCATGCTGGATACTACTAAAGATTTATAGAAAATTTTTCCAAACTTGCTTCTCCTTTGTTTTCACTGTTAATGAAGGTTGTGTAGTTTGTTTGGAATGAAGCATGCCAGATAGCGTTTGTTAAGCTTAAGGAGAAGCTGTCCATAGCTCCTATTTTAAGAGGGCCCAATTGGACCCTACCCTTCCACATTTCTTCAAATGCTTCTGATATCGCTATTGGAGCAGTTTTAGGACAACAGGATGGTCAAGTAGCTTATGCAATTTATTATATTAGTAAAAACTTAGCCCCTGCTAAACTTAATTATATTGTCATCGAGAAGGAGTTCTTAGCTATTGTCTACTCCATTAACAAATTTCATCACTACATTACTGGATATCCTAGATTTGTGCACACTTTCCACTCTGCCATTAAATATCTAATGAATAAACTTGTCACTAATGCCAAAGTGACTAGATGGATCTTATTATTACAGGAATTTGATATTACCATCATAGATAAACCTAGAAAAGAAAATGTTGTTGCTGATTTTTTATCTCGTTTCACTAACAGTGATGATAATTTTCCTGTTGATGACTCTTTTCCAGATGAACATTTGTTTGGAGTTTCAGCTCACTCCCCTTGGTATGTAGATGTCGCTAATTACTTGGTTGTAGGAAAGCTTCCGACACATATGTCCAAAAGAGAAAAAAAGAAAATTATTCAGCAAAGTGCCAAGTATTGTTGGGTAAATGGTCATCTCTTTTACATAGGCCCTGATCTTGAGATCAAAATATGTGTAAGAGAAGATGAAATATTCCACATACTGAAGGCCTACCATGATGAACCTTGTGGGGGACATTTTGCAGACAGAGGGACAAGACACAAAGTGCTGAGAATGGGCTACTATTGGCCAAATCTTTTCAGGGATGCAAAAAGATATGTCTAGTCTTGTGATAGTTGCCAAAGGATGGGTCATCCCAATATATTAGATCAAATGCCTCTACAACCACAATCATTAATTGAACCCTTTGATAGATGGGCTCTAGATTTTGTTGGTCCTATCATCCCTCATTCCAAACAGAAAGCCTACATCTTGGTCTATACTAATTATATCACAAAATGGGTGGAAGCTATAGCTCTGGCAAAGGCTAATGACTAGGCTGTGATTGAATTCTTGTACAGTGAAATCTACCTATTTTGGGGTACCTAAGAAAGTATTTACTGATGGAGGACCGCAGTTTATGTCACATCAATTTGAAGCTCTGCTACGAAAGTATCATGTTCAGCATAGGGTAGCTTCACCTTACCATCCCCAAGCCAATGGCCAGGTGGAAAGCACTAATAAATTTATTGAAGATATCCTCACCAAGATAGTCAAGAGCCATTATAGAGATCGGGCTAACAGGATTCCAGAAGCACTATGGGCATATAGCACCACTTGGCGTAACACGACAGGTCTCTCTCCTTACGACTTAGTGTATGGGAAAAGTGCCATCTTCCCAATTGAATTTGAAATCAAGACCTTGAAGATGGCCACAGAGGTAAACCTCGATGTAACTGAAGCCCAGAAAAGAATATTGAACCAACTGAATGAACTGGACGAGAATCAGTTAGCTGCAGTGGACCAGACAGTGTTAATTCAACAACAGAGATCCAATTGGCATGACCGATTCATCAAAATGAAGGTATTCTATGAGGGAGCCTGGGCACTATTATATGATTCCAGATTCAAAAGATATTTCAAGGAAAAATTACGCACAAGATGGCTGGGCCCATACCTAGTAGATAGGGTATTTGATAACAGCACAGTCCGCCTGGTAACTATCGATGAAAACCGCGTACCATTATTTGCCAATGGTCACAGGCTGTGATTGTATCGTCAACCAATTTCAAAGGATGCATTTATCTCGCAAATTGCCGCTAATCTATATTACCAGCTAGCATAAGGGTAGGAATTTTTCTCTACCTCTGTCAATCCTTAATTGATCACTGTAAATCGCGTATGAATCATTGTACATAAAAAATTGTTGTTGTTTTTTGTTCTTCGTTATGTTATCTTTTCTTTTGCACTTGATCTGTTTTTGTGTTTTTCCAAAATGTGCAAGGAAGTGCCAAAGGATGGTGGTCAGATTGGGCCTGTCAACCAAAAGTCATTTTTCTATGACTTCCTGCACCAATTTTTTTTTCCCTTAAATAAATTCATCGCAGCTGTGACACCCATTTTTCGGCAGCTGCGACACATTTTTCCGGCAGCTGTGACACCTTTTTCCAGCCGCTGCAACACCTTTTCCCAACAGTTGCGACACCCATTTTTCAGTAGCTGCGGAACCTTTTTCCAGTAGCTGCAACACCTTTTTTCGGCAGCTGCAACACCGTTCCCGACAGCTGCAACACCTTTTTCAGCAGCTGCAACACCATTTTTGGCAGCTGTAGCACCATGAAACTCCACATTTTTCCATTTCCATAGTTATGACCATGTTTTACTTTTGCCCACACATTCCATTTTGCGTAGCTACAGCATAGTCACTTTTCCACCTGTTAACATTCCTTTATCTGTCTTCCGGCAGCTGCGACATCTTTTCTGGCAGCTGCGACTCCACCAGGGATGATTTTAAGGAACCATACTTATTTAAAAGTGTATAAATGTTGGCGAATATTACCAATTCTTAAAACGACAACTATAAAATGATTGGTGATATTTTTCAAAAGATATTTTAATTTCCAAGGATTTTGTATCATTTATATAATAATTTGGCGACTTTTAGGGTGAAAAAATTTTACCCCATCAAAATTGGGCGAAACAGAGCTTCAAAAAATGCAAAATGGCGAATCTTTTTTGAGAGAAAAACATGGAAAAATAGCCCACTGGGCTAAAATTCGCCCCTAAAATTATCCCTGGACTCCACTACATTTGGATGATTTTTCGATCATTCAAGGATACACCTCTTCTTTGATCTCTTTATGGCCATGGCTGTGACTCTTGTGACTCATGTGTTCTTGGTAGATCTTTTTGCACGATAGCAACTCCTCTAGATATGGCTTCGATTCCTGCTGCTAGCAATTTGACTCATAATGTAATATTCATTATATTTTCGACCATTTTAACATGATGTTTTTTGCTTCACTAGTAGAAAAGGATATTACAGCACCTCTGTAATAATGATTACATTTAATGACTGCACAGCGCACAAGTTCAACTTCCACAATGTCTGCAACCACATGTTCTATTATTCTCCAAAGGACATCCAGCGCACATTTTCGAAGGTATGGATTTGATTAACCACTTGATTAAGTATCAATATGATTTGACAATATCAATCGTACCTCCCTTTTTATGCCCGTTATTGCATCGATTAACTCTTTGCTCGTGTGATGTAAAGACTAATTATGCTACCTAATAACTACCACCTTTCCCAATTTGGGATAAAATTTCAAATAATCCAGTGCACTGAAACTTTCCAAATTTGCCTAACTCTCCTCTCAGCTATCCATGCATACTCTGTGCAGTAACCTCCATTGTCAAAGTTTGTAATCTGTTGAACTACAAAATAATTTTGAAGTCAGAAACATGGGAATTTCGGCTCGTTATGAACCTTCAAACACACGAGAACTCAAAAGAAACACTGCAGTCTTCGCTATCTTTCAAGCTGTCGGTTGGACAGAATTTTTTGAACGTCTGAATGGATTTCACTGTGAAGCATCCTTAGAATTTGCTTTGAACCTCACAGAAACCCACTTAGAGGTTTGGGGATTGCACATTGAATTTTATAAAGCCATCATGGCTGAGGTCACTAATATTCATTCGGTGGGAAGGGCTTGGTTTGGATGTCAAGTCCCCACTACTTCAGTAGTACAGGACTTTCTAATAGAGGGGGAGTAGGTTCAAACGAAAAAATTAAGGGGGATAGTATTACAGTCATTGCCATGACCATGGAATCATGTTGCTGTTTTTCTCAAGAAATATATCACCTGTGAAGGTAGGTACCAAACAGTCTATAATTTTGAATTCCCTTTACTATCTCATCTCCATCACAGGTTTCTGTTAAATATTCCATATTATTTGCTCAATGATTTATGTCATATGGCGGGGTTTGTTCGAGTTACAAAACATCCACTCTCCTCACTGACCCACCATGGTCTTATTAAATTAATAATCTTAAGGACCCTTTCTCAACACAATATAACCTTGTAGCAATTTACAGCCCAAGTTCAGGAACTCGCTCCTTTGCTCGGTATTCCAATAGAAGAAGAGTAGGTCCATCCATAGTTGGGGGGAAATGAAGCAGAACAGGAGGCTCGGAGCCCCTCCAATATAGTTTGGGGGGAAGATGAGACTTGATCAGAGGATCAACTAGTGGTACAAGCAAAACAATTGAGAGAAGATGTACATGAAAACCTTGTGGAAGAATTAAATAATAGGGTAGCTCTGACAGCAGAGGATGAAATTGGAGAAGCATTAGATGCTGCGACAATTGAACCCAAATATGACAGAGCCATGGCAACAGAAGAAAATACTGAGTTAGTGACCATTGAATCCTTACCTGAATGGGGAGGAACCTTGATTTAGGAAGAACATCCCAAGGAATAAGAAAATGTTGGAATTGGGAACATTCCTTCTACCTCAGCTATGAATCCAGAGACTCCAGCACCACAAAGAAAAAGGAAGAGATCAAAGGATGAAATTAAGGTATCTCCACCAATAAGAAGGAAAAGAACCAGGTCGGTCGCAATAGTAGAAGTAGCAAGGGAAATATGGGCAACCTTAGAAGCACAAATCAAGTTCCCCATTCTTAAGCACAAACCAATTGATGCCCCAAAGGGGCCGGTTTAAGAAGAACCCCAAATTGGAGGACTTCTGTTCAAAAATAGGCTATTAAAAGAGGAAGTCCAAACACTTAGAAAGGAATTGGAAAATTGGAAAGAAGAATGCAGAAAATAGGGTGAAAGGAAGCTGCACACATTGGTGGGAGCTGCAGATCAATTTGAAGGATCAAATCCTACCAAGCCTAGCAATGAGGAAGAAAGAGTGATCTGTCCCACCTGTAGAGAAATATTTAATGAATTAGGTTACAATATTATAATTCATGCCTTCACAACACAACAGTCTACACCTACAACTATGGAAGGACAGGTACAACTTGATTTGAGAGATGGTGGGACTCCCTAATAAAAACTTTAGGAAAAAAAAGCTGCAGATGAACAAGATGCTGTCACACAAGAACCAACATCTTTAAATATGCTTGTCAAAATTGCCACTAACCCTGGGACAGAGGAACCAAAGGATGAAGTTATTCCCAATTTTATGGATGAAGATTGCATTGTGACCCTGGAATCCTCCCATGACACAGAAATAATAGAAGTGGAACCATAAAAGCAAGGCAATGATGAGGTCAAACAAGATGCTGTCACACAAGAACCAACATCCTTGAATGTTCTTGCTCACGTGGCTTCCCAAATGAGGGGAGGAGAACTACGAATTGAAGGCACTCTAGAACTTAATGAAGAATTTTGTACTACGACTCTAGAATTGTCCCAGGACACAAAAATACTAGAAAAGGAGCCACAACAGTAGGAATATGAAGAAGTGAGTCAAGATGTTGTCACACAAGAACCAACATCCTTGAAAATTGCAGTAGGGACTCTTGAAATGAAACAAGAAAATAACCCTGAAGTGGATGTCATTCCTAATATGGATTGGGGTGAAGATGAACAAGTTCAAACACAACCCTTAGGTGATACTGAAATCCTTGAGCAATAGTTGCATACTGAAGAAGACATCCAATCTCAGTAGCATGAGGAAAAAGAAGAATAGGGCTCTGTCACACAAGAACCAGTAGCCTCACAGCCCCTGGCTGAGATAGCAGCTGATGATCAGGTAGAAAATGAAATTAAAATTTAGGAGGAAGTTTCTCCACAAGAACCAATGTCCTCACAGTCAGCTGCAAAAATTTCCAAGAGAGAACCCTAGAAAGAAGATGTTGTTACACAAGAACCAGCCTCTCTAAGAGTGGTGGACGTTGTTTCTTAAGAGATTCCAGAAAAGGTTGTTGTCACACAAGAACCAACACCCCTAGAAATAGCTTAAGATGTGTAGGATGTCCAATGTGGCACATCAGGTGACAAAGTGTGGATTGATCCCCTTCAAAATTTCATTGACCTAGATTCTGATAAGGAGGAGCATCATGAAGAAGAAACCCTAAACCCTATAGCAAAAATATGAATTTTGAAAATGGAGGTAAGAAAATGGAAGATCCAGGTGGAGGAATACCAAGAAGGGATAGTTTCCCTTACTAAGCATAAAAATATTATCAGGAGACTGGAGGAGAAATGGGCAGAAGAATGTATGACCCAGAGACTTCGAGAAGAAGAGCTACAGAGCAATTTAAGGGAGCTGAAAAAGTTCCAGTATGTGCAGAAGGAAAAAGAGCAAATGTATGCTCTTTCTCAAGAAATCCTAGGCACTAGGGTACCTTCTTATTCTTACCCTATATTTCTATTTGAACAATTTGTTTGGTTTAATTTGAGAGCTGTGAAAGAAGGGAGTTCATTTGAGATAAAAACCTCAGCAAAACTCTTGGAAACGTTTTTAAGAAGTAATTTTGAAGATAAAAATTTGCTGTGTGAATTATATTTGCATGAGCTTCCTTGCCCTCTGGACCACCATTAAAATACTATCCCCTTTTCAGGATATTTTCAGTTGAGGGCCTTTGCTTCTTTTGTGAGCAATCATGCTTAGTGGTAAAGGTCTTTTCAAACCTTTTCTCACAATGAAGCTCACTCTAATCTGTGGGTTCAAAGTCAGCCTCAAAATCATGGTATTTTTCTTGCTCGACATAGGAGTTTGCTCTCATGCCCTTTCCAGACTCGGCACATAATGGAATTGTAGGAGGAAGTTATTTCAACCTGTACCAACCATATTTCTATACACCAACAAGAAACGTTGGAAGGAAGTAAGCACAGATGGCATGTTGCCTCTCCTACACTCAGGAGCAGAGACACCTATTATTTTAGAAATTTTGAACAGGCACTTTCCAGGGTTGAGGGTTATGTTCGATGTATCAAGGAGTGTGGGGATAATTCGTTGGGCCTAAAATTTAAATTTCCCCTCATTTGGTGGCCAGCAAAACCAGACAGGATGGATTTCTCACTGACCAAGGCAGAGGAACATCGATGTTGGAGATATTGGGTTGCCCATAGTGGGTTCATAGAAAAAGAAGAAACGTCTGAGTTCCCCTACAACTTCTCTTCTCTCCATGAACAGAGCACATTGCAAGATTCAGATTTGGAATAATGGAGGATGTTGCATGAGGACATGCAATAGGATAGTTGGGAGGAGATCTTGGGCCTAGAAATGGCCCTTTTTTACCACCCTTATTCACTCATTTTTTCCCTATCCTACCCCATTGAGCATGCCAAATAAATGTCTTACCCTCACTCTACTCTTCAAATCCACTAAGGTATGATTGGTTATTGTCTTATTTTATTAATAGTTATGATTATGGTAATTAAGGATTTATACCTCTCAATATGCTAACATAAGTGGTTTATAAAGGTATTTTGAGATATATATACTGCAAGAAGATCAGGCTGAACATGCTACGAAAAGGATGAGCATTCATCACTCAAGCTGGTCGTCACTCATCCTGCCATTGTCCAAAGAATGAGGTCCCAGCATATTATTCCTGGCAAAGCTGTACAAAGATAGCTGCAACAGAATGCAATGGATTTGGAGGTCAACAGTGCACTGCTGCTCGTGTATAGCTATGATCTGAAGATATCATTATTCCTGTGTCAATTAACAGTTTCCATATATTTCCTATCTTTTATCTTTCCATGGTTGTAATAGATTTTGTAATTAGGGAGCCTAAAGATCAAAGATCTTCATGGTTTCCCAATAATAGGTATAGGATGTTATGATTTACATTGTATAAATATGGAGAATTGTTCTGAGCCAGGGGTTGAACCCATATCCAATTCATTATATTAGCTGTTCCTGAGAGTTGTGTAATCGATTTGTCTTTTTAATACAAGAAGTTACTTCATATCTAAGGGTTTTAACGTATGCTCATCCAGCATCTCTGTGTGAAGGATGGGCCCGCCTTCCCACAGGGATTGCTGAGTTAAATTAGGCATTTCATTTATTTTGTCATGTGAGGTTATGTTAATTTTATTTCTTCATAGGAAGCTGTAACAAGTTGTTGATTTACAGTGTGTGGTGATTGCATCTCTTGGAAATATGTAGTGGCATGGTGTGGCAGTCAACTGAGTAGGTAATTATTCCTTATGCAATTTGTGTGGTGACTATAATAGCTTTGTTCATCCTTAGATCTTTTAGTTGTTTTTTCCATGAATCCTTGTAGCTTGTCCCTTATTTTTATGATTGCATAATTTCACTCCTGTACTTCGAATTCATTGAACAACTGAACTCAATTTCTGTATTTTGAATCTCTAGATTAATATTCAATTTATGTCTTTGGATTTCTAAAATAATCAGATTAAGATAGTTGGGTTAATCATTAAGTGGTTTGAAACAGAATTTCCCTTTTTCTGCAATTGTGATCTAGATGTGACTTTCATCTTTCCATTCTTAGATCAAGAACAACAGAAGGTAATTGTGACTGTATTCCTTAGAAGGTAACTAGATTAAGTAGATTCTTGGGATGAACATAGCCAAACAGAGGATAGGATTTTTCAATTACAGTAATTTAGTTTTTAAGCATATATTGTGCATGTTATCCTTGAAATACAAGATTTCCCTGGGTTGACAATAAATATTCCACACTCTGTATGTTAGTTGTAATTCACTTGCATATTGGGTTCCCAACAATAAGGCCTTCAGGTAGGGGTTAGGTCAACTAGGTTAGGAAACTCTAAGCCTCCTTGCATGTTGGATTCCTTCATATAACATGGTAGTCTTTTAGTATTTTGATGAGATACAAAATTTGAAATTTCATTTAATCACTTAAAAATAATTAATATGAGATCAATGTTTCAGCAGAGTCATTTTGACTCAACATATTAATTTTCCAGTAACTCCTAGTGCTTATCTAGAGCCCATACTGAACGCTAAAAATAGGGAGTTACAAACTTAGTGCAATTCTAGAGCTCCTTGCTAAACACTAATGCTGGGATGTATTTGTCAAATAAATCTAGGCATACAATGGCCAAGGATCTGATGTTCCAGAGCTTATGCTCAACATCAACTTGGAAGGCTCCAAGGCTTATGCCCAACACTTAAAGTTTTTATCTTTTCATGTGCTTCTGAGCTTCATGATCAACACAAATGTTTCATCACTCATGTTTTCGAGAGCTTCTCACTCAACAAAAATATAAATACTCATGTGATATATATATATATATAACATATACAATTGGCTTACCTCCAATATATCAAATAAATCATCATGTTCATGGGCAGTGGGGTCTTAGGCCCAATATACCAAATAAAACATCAAAGTAACATCATAAGCAATGCGGCTTATGCCCATATGTGTCAGGTCATATTTTGAGATATTACACATTCCTAGGAACATCATTATGCATTTGAGAACCAACCATGTCGAACTCTTCAATGGAATTGCATAGGAACTGTATTAGTATATAATGAAAAAAATGATAAGCACTGTAGATTAAATATTTTATTATAAGCAAATAATTGTAAGTGAACACACATTTACATCAAGAGTCAAAGTACCTAGTAGAACTGCTTCCATAGCTTATGGTTTTTCAAATGCAACAAAATTCTCATATTCTCCCATGGTCAAAGATGGAAAAGTGAGAAATATAAGTTACCATATGACAAAAATAATTTTTCTTTAACTGATGAATAACTATAGGAAAGAGTGGACTAATGGGTTCTTAAATCCCATCAAAAGTTTCAAAATTTAATTTCCATGAAATTTGGAAGTAAACAAAGATTTTGTCAGGAAATGAAAAGTTTGAAGCTTAATAGAGGGGTAAATCTATCAAAATATTATTTTATTTATCCTTTCATCTAAGATGACAACACATCCAAACGTAGCCAAAGTCTACTTACAAGCTACCAAATATCAATACACAATCCTTAAACAACATGGAACAATATAATCGAGAGGATAATATTCATGTCTTCAGCGAAGCAGTAGCAGGAAAAAGATGTGAAGGGTAACTTTCTATGAAGGGCTATGAGTTAAAGTGATAATGAGCGGGTTTTTCATGTATAGGCTCATATTCATAAGGATTAATTACAGTTAAGGTCCACTGTTAGGATTATTAATCCTCCTTTGTCCAAATTTGGCCATATGTCTAAATCAAGAGTCATGTCTAAATTGGGAGTCCATCCAGTCTATTTTTAGTCACTAGCACCATTGGGTCCACTTGGCCTAATTGGTGCACATGTTTCAGTTACTAAAGTGTCAGGAACACTAGTTGAGGCCTACTGCCACTAATGGCACTTGCATGCATCAGAGTAGGAGCCTCCTAGACCAATCCCTAATATTTAGGATCCACTGGGAGTGTCAAAACCAACCAAGGTCAGTTTAGTTGAGTTGGTGACTAGTCAAGCTAAGTTAGGAGTCAGTTACATTCAGTTCTAGTCCTTTACATTTAGTTAGTGCTAGGTTTGCCTGGATGCATGCAAGAGGGGTGCATTTCTCACCTACAATAGTCAGTTAGCCTTAGTCAACACTGAATGTAACACTTGAGTTGTGTTTTAGAACTCCGATGAACTTCAGTTATGGTTTAGACAAGGTCAGTTAACTATGGAGCCCTCCAACGGTGAATTAGAAAAGGTATTAGTTACCTACAATCAAGTAAAGTTTAATCAATTCGAATTTCATGTGGCTATTAAAGCCATTGTACTTCATTGTAATTATTATTTAATTACTCTTTGATTAATGAAAAGCATTCACAGCTGCAAGCCATTTTGCACTGTTTCATTCTTCAAAAACTGAGTAAATTGTGTGATCTATCTTGTGAGTTGTGTGTTTGTCCATAGATCTATGTGCTCAATTTTGTTATATTTTTATCATTCAAGCTAGCATTATGATCTTAGGATCTTATTTGAGAGAATAACACGCACAGCAATAAAACACAAGAGACAATGAACACAAAGATTTTCCTTGGGGAAACCACAAAGGAGAAAAGCCCGCAACTTCCTCAAATATAGAATCAGGACCAAAAGAAAAAACCGAAAACATAAAGATGATCTCCCAACAACAGTAGTCTCTCTCTTGTCCCATAAACTTCTCTTTCACTCATGCGCCCCAATGAGTGAGTGTGTATGTGATAAATAGAGAGGCCCACTCTCTATTTTTTTTTTGGTTCACTTGAATCCCACTCCAACATGTCGGCCTCACTTAAAAATTACTTACTAGAGCCGACATCTCTAGGAGTGTCTAATAACCCTAGTGCCCCACAACTTGTGGGGCTTTTCCTCCTCTGACCAATAAGGAGGGTTATCCTTAACAAAATGGTGGGGACTATTTCCTTGACTTACAATGACTCACCTAGGGTCGAATTCTCTAGGATAGTCTAATAACCCTATGGCCCCACAAGTGCGGGGACTTTGAACCTTGAATAATAGGAGGGTTACCCATAATGACTTGACATGACTTGTTTACATTATAGAAACTTTCGATTGGAATATCGGGGCATGACATGACTCAATTACATTACAAACAGTTCCCGAAATAAACATTGACATACAATACATAAGAAATACAAGTGAATACATTCCAAAGTTATAATTACATCAACACTCCCTCTTAACTAGAAAGGTATTCTCTCGACATAATTTATTAGCACAAGTCTTATTCTCTGTATCATCTGGATTATCATTGAGTTCTCGTCATCTTCATCTTCAAGTCATATTTATCTTCAATTCATCTTCATCTGGATCTAGATCATTAATCGATTGGGATCATCATCACTGGATCTAGATCATCACTCTATCTAGATCATCATCACTGGATCTAGATCATCACTTGATCTAGATCATCATCACTGGATCTAGATCATCACTAGATCTGGATCATCATCACTAGATCTGGATCATCACTGGATCTGGATCATCACTGGTGGATCATCATCATTGGATATGGATCATCACTCGATTTGGATCATCACTACTGGATCATCATCATGGGTGCTATCTCATGATTCTTCTCATCACAGGAAGTTTGTAACTTCCCTGACCCTCTGACCGATGAAGAGGATGCTACTATACATCAAATCATTCGAGTGTCTAGCCCCATGAATATGAACATGCATACATATAGTGTTGAAGCATGATACTTTAAATCATAAAACCTATTATGAAGCATAATCATTCATTAAACAGAACGGAAGCAAAACATATCAATAAACACTTCATGCATATACAGATCATCATTTAACATGTATATCATCATTCGTCAAAGGTGAATATGATTGTAGACACAAGTTAGGAAAGAATACTTATCTTGTAAAGAGCTTGTTCCACAACTAGCTATGTCACTGTAATGTTCCACCCAACCATAGGCCCATGTGCTTCTTAATCTCTCAGCAACGCTAC
This sequence comes from Pseudotsuga menziesii, assembly GCA_001517045.1. NCBI lineage: Eukaryota > Viridiplantae > Streptophyta > Pinopsida > Pinales > Pinaceae > Pseudotsuga > Pseudotsuga menziesii. The sequence continues at coordinate 104,937 of LPNX010002739.1, forward strand.
CACCCCTGAGCCAGGCATCATTCCCCAAGAAATAAGGAACTAATAGGCTTACATGTAGCCAAGGATAACAACACCACTAGGGTACACAGTTCAGCCAAGCCAACACAGTCGGGTTTATCAGGCGAACAACAAATCAGCCAAGCCAACAAAGTTGGGTTTATCAGGCCATCCAGGAGCTGGTAAAGGATAATGCTAAGTTGTGAGCTCATTGGAGAGCTACAGACACTGACACTAGAACAAGCCTACCTTCTAGAACCCCCACACACACCCAACACAAGGAAATCATCCCTTTCTCTGCAACGCGGTCCCTCAGACCCTGATCTCCCTTCCAGTGCGATTTAGGGGTTGTGGAGAAGAAATCCATTTTAGTAGCTCTGTCTGTGTGGTTCTCAATCCACTAGGTTTATCAAACACCTCAGGACCTCATTCACGACTCTAATGCAGTCCGAGGACAAAATAATTACATGCAAGTAGTCAAAGAACTATTCAACCTTTTATAGGGGAGAAACACAGGCGAACAGAACGCAAGTACTCACAGCAATCCTAAACCGATACCACCATAAAAGGGAAAATACAACCAAGCAAATCATGGGCAAATAGCATCCCAATACAACTATGAACCCATAGCACACAAATCCCACTAGAATCGTTGGGAAATCTCACACAGACTGGGAATGGAAAATACCAGACTTCCAATCTCTGCATGAGAGACAAAACGCAACCCACAGAACCAAGGATGCAATTACAGACACAATTTCAACGATGGAAATAATAGGACAATATGTTGTCTGGTAAACATGGAAAAAGGCACAAAACTTTGCATGAATCTATGTAAAGAATCAATCCGCAGCCATAGAATCCGTGAGGCAAAGGAAGAGCTAGTAGGATTGCAATACAACAATTGGTGAGGCAGAAAAGGAACCAAACCCCCTACAATGGAATGTGGAACCTTTTATGTCAGCTCACCTAAGAGGAGACAAACAGACTTATGATCTGGTGAGTGGATAGACCAATAGATGCGTCATGGGCAGAGTGTGAGTGGGCGTGGGCATGGTGGTGGTTTTCCTACCAACCAATCACCGCTACGACTAAAAATGGAATAATTAAGGGTGGTGGTGACACATGGCTTTCCCCCATGACTCAATTCCCAACATTCCCCTTTCCTTATCCTTCAGAATCATGCCCCTTCTCATTTTAGTTGCCGCGAACATAGCTGGTTGGGTTATTTAATTAAAATGTGTGTTTACATGATGCCACAATTAAATATATGCCGTATGTCCTGATATCCATCGGTGACCATTCCCAAAATAGAAACACAACATAACCAAATCAATGGTGGGGCCTTAGCCTTTAGCTCCACACCAACATTATTTACAATATACGTATCATGTATTTTTAATGTAAGCAGGGTTAAAACCTGGGTATTACATTCCCCTTCCCCTTCAATAGAACTGTCCTCAATGCGTTACAAAATTGAACAAATTGCTACACTAGTACCACCTCAGTGTTCCACAGAATTGAACAAAAATGGATGTGCCAATCGCATGGCATCCTCCAGCTCCCACGTAGCTTCTCCAGGTTCCTAATGCTCCCATTGCACCTTTACCTGCCCTATGGCTCAGTTCTGGAGTGTTGTGACCTTCCTGTCGAGGATGCACATTGGCTCGATTTGGAACTCTCCCTCGGGTTCCACCTGAATCACATCCCAATTTATCACATGGTTAGGATCATGTACATATTGCTTAATCAAAGAAACATGAAAAACATTATTAGCTCTAGTACTAGCAAGCAATGCAAGTCTATATGCAACATGCCCTATTCTTTCAAGCACTTCAAATGGCCCACAATATCTAGGTGATAGCTTGGCACAACTTCCAAGCTTCAAGGAACTTTTCTTTGCCTTTACTCTTAGGTAAACATGATCCCCAACACTAAACTCTTTGTTCATCATATGCTTATCTGCATAGCTTTTTTGTCTGTCATGTGCTACTTTCATATTTTGCCTAATCTTTACAACCTCTTGTTGCATTTCCTTGAGAAATTATTGTCCAATCACAACTCTATTCACCAGGTTGTCCCAAGTCACTAGTGTCTTGCACCTTCTACCATACAAAGCTTCATATGGACTCATCCCCAAGGATGCCTGCTGTCCATTGTTGTAAGCAAACTTGACCAAGTGTAAGTAATCTTCCCACTTGGTTGGTTTGTCCATCACATACATGCGAAGCATATCTTCAAGAACCTAATTAACTCTTTTTGTCTTCCCATCTGTTTGAGGATGGTATGCAATGTTGAAGTTTAACTTTGTACCCAAATCTGCAAACAACCCCTTCCAAAAATTAGAAGTGAACTTGACATCTCTTTCAGAAACTATTGCCTTTGGCAATCCATGCAATTTGAAAATATCCTTCATGAAAATCTTTGCAATGTCATCAGTATTATGTGTAGACTTCACTGGTATAAAATGTGTTTCCTTTTTCAACTTGTCTACTACAACCATGATGGAATCATGTTGTCTCCAAGTCATCGTTAATCCTATAATAAAATCCATGGAAATAACTTTCCATTTCCATTCCAGAACTGGCAAATGCTGCAACAAATCTACTGGATGTTGATGCTCAACCTTTACCTATTGACATTTCATGAACCTTGAAATGTAATCAGCCATGTCCTTTTTCATTCCTGACCAAAAGTATTGCTTTCTAGATATAGCAATTGTCTTCTGATATCCTGGGTGACCAGAATACGGATCTTGATGGATTTCATCCATAACAACTCTCCTCAAATCTGCTACATTCATAATATAAACTCTGCCCTTAAAAGTGAGAATTCCATCTTCTTCCAATCTATATCCCTCATACTTCTTCTCAAGACTGTGCTGTTGCAATTTGTCTTTTACTTATTCATACAATTCATCTCTTGCAACATGATTAACAATCTGCTACCACAAATTTGATTGGCAAATACTTAGAGATGCCACATGCATTTCCTGTACCTTCTAGCTGAGTGCATGAGCTACCTTGTTTTCTTATCCTTTTATGTGCTTGATTTCGAAATCAAACTCACATAGAAATTCCAGCCATCTCGCTTGCCTAGCATTCAAAGTAGGCTGATCAAAAAAATACTTTAGTCCACAGTGATCTGTTCTGAGTTCAAATATTCTACCCATCAAGTAATGTCTCCACATATTGAGAGCATGTACTATGGATGCAAGCTCTAAATGATGAGTGGCATAGTTCTTCTCATGCTCCTTCATCTTTCTCTAGTCATAACATACCACGTGGTTATCTTGCATAAGGACACCTCCAAGCCCTTGTCCACATGCATCAATACATACCACAAAATCTTTCTCTGGGTTTGCAACCTTCAATACTGGTGCACTGGTGAGAAGATTCTTCAACCACTAGAAGCTTTCTTCACACTTCAAAGTCCATTCGAACTTCATCCCCTTCTTTTGCAAAGAAGTGATGGCATGTGAAACCTTGGAAAATCCTTCAATGAATCTCTTGTAGTATCGTGCAAGTCCCATAAAAGATCTTACATCCATCACATTTCTTGGAGTAGGCCAATTCATGATGGCTTCAATCTACTTAGGGTCTACTGATATACCCTCTTCGAAGATAATGTGATGCAAGTACTGAATTCTATCCCTGTAGAAGTCACACTTGCTCGGATTTGCATATAGCTGATGTTCTCTGAGAACTTGCAATGCCAATCTCAAATGCTCTTCATGCTCTTCCTCATTCTTAGAATAAACAAGAATGTCATCAAGGCAAGCAAGAACAAACTTGTCCAAATACTTAGTGAAGACACTATTCATAAGGCACATAAATGTAGCTAGTGCATTTGTGAGACCAAACTGTACCACTACAAACTCATAATGTACATACCTTGTCTTGAAGTTTGTCTTATAAATGTCTTCATCCTTGATTCTCACTTGATGGTAACAAGACCTCAAGTCAATCTTGGAAAATACCTTTTCTCCTCTCATTTGGTCAAAGAGGTCATCAATCCTGGGAAAAGTATATGTATTCTTCATAGTAACCTTGTTTAACTATCTGTAATCAATACATAACCTGAGTGTACCATATTTCTTCTTTACAAATAGAACCGGTGCTCCCCAAGGAGACAAACTCGGTCGGACATACTTCTTTTCCAACAACTCTTGTAGTTGCGTCTTCAACTCTAGCATCCCTGGTGTACTCATCCTGTAGGTGTCTTGGACACTGGTGTTTCTCCTGGCACAAGTTCAATGGTAAAATCAATGTCCCTCTTAGGAAGTCCTGGAATCTCGTCAGGGAATACATCCTTGAATTCCTGTAACACCTGATAGTCCTCCAACCTAGGAGTTTCATCTCCTATTGGTTCCAGAATATGAGCTGTATACAATGGGAAACCTTTCCTACTGAACTTATTCAACTGCATTGTTTAGACCTTCCTTACTGAAATTACGTTTGGAATACCCTTCACAACTACTGGGTTTCCTTCTTCATCCGTGCATCCAAAATTATTGTTATAGCAGTCAAGCTTCACTCTGTGATCTTCTAACCAATCCATTCCAATGACAACATCATAGGAACCAAGCAGTAGAACATTCACATCTACACAAGTGTTCAATCCATTCATGGCCAATGAGAATTTCTCTACCATGTCACTAACTTTTCTCTTAGTCCCTATGGATAGCTAAACTAACCAAGATTTTCTATGATTTACCTTCTTAAAAGCACAAATCTCCACTACCCTAGGAGTGATATAACTATGAGTAGAAATAGGGTCAATCAAAATAGAAACAGATTGTTCAACAATCTTACCTGCAACTTCAACAACAATTGACTAATGATCTACCTGGTAGTCCTCCAGTGCTGCATAAATTCTAGGGACTGCCCTTGCTACTTGACCCACTGTTTCTGCTCCCTAAATGTTATAAGTTGGCCTTGCACTTTCCTTATCGAGGGGACAATATCTGTGCAAGTGAGGTCCTTCACATTTCCAACATTTGAGTGGACCTTTATTCTATTGTGGATCCTTAGGATTTGCTCCTGACACTCCAACTGGATTACTCGCAGCTTGGAATGGATTCTTTTGCTGATTCCTGAATCTAGAAGGTTTGAAACCTTTCTTTCATTGGTCAAACTTCTCATTCTTCTTGTCCTTCCATGCCTTATGGTAATCGGGTTTACCTTTTTTTTTTCTCATAGCAATACTTAGCCTTCCTTATTTCTTCTTCAAGAGTTCTCGGCTCATAGAACTCAATTCTATCTTTGTAATCTTGTGGCAATCCACTCAGAAACCGCTGGATCTTCAGTTTTTCATCTCTGATGTACCGGACATACCTCAACAATTCCAAAAACTTATTTGCATATTCATCCATGGTCTGCTGCCCCAATCTTAGCTCATGGAATTCCTTAATCTTATCATCATAATACCTATTAGAGAGGTATTTCTGCCTAAAATACTTCTTGAATTGTTTCCACTTTAGTTTCCTTTCATTGAACCTCTTTACTTGCTTGAAGTGTTCCCACCAAATGGATGCTCGTCCATTCAGATTGAATATGGAAACTCTAGCCCTTATGTTTCCTGAATAATCCTGCACTTGAAAGCACTTCTTTATCCCAAGAATCCAAGCTTCAACCTCTTGTCCAGTCTTTATCTCACCATCAAATGTAGGAGGTTTAGCTCTTTTAAGTTCATCTCGAGAGCGATCCCTATGGTGCCTTCTCCTTTTCTTATGAGAAGATGAACTTGTATCTCCACTGGATTCTTTAGAGTCAGATGATCCACTGAAAATCCTTCTCCTTCTCCTAGTGCTGCTCTTACTGCCTTCTAGCCTTGTTGTATCTCATCCAGAGTCTATCTTCCTCTGCAAATATGTCAAACTCTGCAACATGGCAACATTCAATTGATGCTGCTCTTCCTGGGATTTAACCAAGCTTCTCATGGTGGCTGCAATCACTGACGGTGTCTCTTGGAATATCCTTCCATTACACTCTATATCATCATTCCTATTACGAACATTTTCTCCCATGGCATCCCCCACATGCTCGTAAGAATTCTGAGCATCATATCCATCATGGGTGATCATGACTGAACCACCTGTTTATTTACCACACTGTTCTTTCTGGAGTACTACTCTTGGAAATTATCTATAGTTCTACAAATGTATTAGCAGGAAACGGTTAGATGCATACATTAATATAAATCAAACTACTTACCTTTTTCTTCTGGAATTTTCATAAGACAACAACTATGTTAAAATATAGAATTTTCCCTATTTCTTTTCAGTCCTGTGACCATGGGTAGTCTACTGAAATCTGCTGAAAATCGACTGAAAGGCAGTAGAAATCTGCTAAAAAAATCACTGAGAAATTCTTCTAAAAAACTCAAATTTCCTTAGGCCGTAATCAGACCTCATCCCAGCTATTCTGTTGACACTGTGGTAGTCAAAACAACTACGCCTTCAATCTGCGTTGGGGAAGAAATTGTCTGTTCATCGGCGGTTTGTTGTTTATTCCTTTTTGGTGTTTGTTTGGGTAAAATGACTAAACTCCCACTCTGTATTGGAGAGAAAATCAATTATTGATCAAGTGCACAGTCTCTTAAGCATCTGCAATGGTGGAAAGTGTTCTTACTTTGGTTTCCACGAGTAATCGACTAAGCTTCCGATCGGTGATTCGATCATTAACACATTTTCAGTGCTTTTCGACTCTTCAAAGTTTGTCAGTGGTCGAAATGGCATCCTACTGTGGCATCAGAAAACTAGTCCTCTAGGCATCTACAACGGCGGTTTCCATAACCACTAAATCTTTTTTAGTGTTGGCACTCCCGAGCACTTCACTTCATCGTAGTAGGTTATCGGATCTCGGAACCATTATACACTAAACACCTCAGCATTAGTGAGTCAAGAGACTAATGCATTGGTGGGATAGTTGTCTAAGCCTCCGCAATGGCAGGTGCTTGATCAACTAATTTCTGCCAACGTCCATCGGTGGTCTAATCAACTAACGTTCACCGATGATTTCAACACTTGAACAAAATTTTGAAACTTTCTTCTTCTGTCAGCGATCGGGTGTCCTACGCATCGGGCAGTTAATCCCTTCAGCTTTCACAATGGTGGACCACAATCAAACATCATCTTCCTTTGTCTTCTACAACTGTAAGTCTATCGGCGACTACATGATCTCATCATTGATGATGTGCTCAACTAACCATCGTTGATGGCCGATGATTCCATGCCTTATAATTTTTTTTGAAATTTCTCTCTTTTTTGTCTTCCTTCCCTCCACGTGATCGGCTCACCAATCTCTTATCTTCTGTCAACTCTGTTAGCTCCATCTCCCACTAACACTTAACAATTCAGCATCGGTCACAATCCAGTAATACTTCGGCATTGACGAGTGGAAGACTAAAGCATCGATGGGTTAGTTTGATCAGTAGCCGCAACAGCAGCTCATCACCTTCGATCCTTTTCTGATCGATGGTCCAATCTACTAATGCTTTCTGATTGGTGAATTGAGACATGATTTTGATTGGAAGTCGGAGCTTCTCCCTATCAGAATACTAGGGATATAGGCTTTCATAATGGCGGATGCACAAACCACTATGTTCTTCCGATGACCGATGTTTTCGTCACTTAGAAAAAATTTTGAACTTCCTGCTCCACCAGCGGTCGGATCAACTATCCGTCTGGAGGATAGTTCTCTAGTTATCTGTAACGGCAGGTCTACAATCCCTTGATCTATTCTGCTGTTCATCGGCGATGAATGCCACTAACGTGCTTTGCTGGCCGATGAAGTCAACACTTATAACATTTCAGAACTTTTGCATCATCGACAGTCAAATCAACTATCCGTCGGGTGGATAGTGTCTTAGACTACCACAACGGCGGGCGCACCATCAGCTAAACGTCGACGATCCATCTACCTAAGTGTTTCGATGGGCTGACGACCAAACACTTAGAAAATTTTTGTGAATTTTTTGGGCTTCACCCATTTTCCTAGTTTCTTCAAGGCAGTAGAAAACCTGCCTCTGTTAACTGTTCATGGCCTTCTGAGGCCCAATGCTACAACATAAACTCTGTCACTGCATCTTCACGGCCCATTCAGGCCCATACTACAACCAGGGCTTTGATACCACACTGTAACGTCCTCAACCCTCCGACTAGCAAAGAGGATGCTACTATATGTCAAATCATCCTGGCATCTAGCCCCATGAACATGAACATCCATACATATAGTGCTGAAGCATGATACTTTAAATCATAAAACATATTATGAAGCATAATCATTCATTATACACATTGGAAGTGAAACATATCAATCAACACTTCATGCATATACAAATCATCATTTAACATGTATATCATCATTCATCAAAGTTGAATATGATTGCAGACACAAGTTAGGCAAGAATACTTATCCTATAAAGAGATTGTTCTACAACCAGCTACGTCACTGTAATGTTCCACCCAACCATAGGCCCACGTGCTCCTTAATCTCTCAGAAACCTTGCCACCCCCAAGATGGGCATGATTCCCCAAGGAATAAGGAACTAACAAGCTTACACATAGCCAAGGATAACAAAACCACTAGGTTACATAGTTCAGCCAAGCCAACAAAGTTGGGTTTATCACGCGAACATCAAATCAGCCAATTCAACAAAGTTGGGTTTATCAGGCCATCCAAGAGATAGGAAAGGATAATGCTAAGTTGTTGAGCTCATTGGAGAGCTATAGACACCGACACCTGAACTAGCCTGGCTTCTAGAACACCCACACACACCCAACACAAGGAAATCATCCCTTTCTCTGCAACGTAGTCCCTGAGACCCTCATCTCCCTTCGAGTGCTATCCAGGGGTTATGGAGAAGAAATCCAGCTCAGTAGCTCTATATTTGTGGTTCTCAATCCACCAGGTTTATAAAGCACCCCATGCCCTCATTCACCACTACAATGCAGTCTGAGGACAAAACCACTGCATGTAAGCAGTCAAATAGTTATTCAAGCTTTTACAGGGGAGAAACATAGTCGAACAAAACATAGGTACTCACAAAAATCCTCAACTGATACCACCATAAAAGGAGAAATACAACCAAGCAAATCGTGGGAAAATAATATCCCAATACAACTATGAACGCATAACATACAAATCCCACTGCAATCACTGGGAAATCTCACACAGAATGGGAATGGAAAATACCAGACTTCCAATCTCTGTGTGAGAGACAAAACACAACCCAAATAACTAAGGACGCAATTACAGCCACAATTTCAACGATGGAAATAATATGACAATACGTTGTCTGATAAACATGGAAAAAGGCACAAAATTCTGCATGAATCCCAGTGAAGAATCAATCTACAGCCATCAAATCCGTGAGGCAGAGGAAGAGTTAGCAGGCTCGCAAGCTAGCAATCGGTGAGGCAGAAAAGGAACTGAACCCCCTGCAATGGAATGTGAAACCTTTTATCTCATCTCACCTAAGAGGAGATAAACAAACTTGCGATCTGGTGAGTGGACAGACCAACAGATGTGCCATGGGGAGAGTGTGAGTGGGCATGGGTGTAGTGGTGGTTTTCCTGCCAGCCAATCACCACTCAAACTAACAATGGAATAAATAAGGGTGGTGGTGACACATGGATTTCCCCCATGACTCAATTCCCAACATTCCCATTTCCTTATACTTCATAATCATGCCCCTTCTCATTTTAGTTTCCGCAAACATAGCTGGTTGGGTTATTTAATTAAAATGCATGTTTACATGATTCCACAATTAAATATATGTCATATGTCCCGATATCCATGGGTGATCATTCCCAAAATAGAAACACAACATAACCAAATCGATGGTGGGGCCTTTGCCTTTAGCTTTGCACCAAGATTATTTACAATATACGTATCATGTATTTTTAATTTAAGCAGGGTTAAAACTGGGGTATTACAAAGTTCTACAGAGCCATCCCTTTTTCATGTTGGTTGTAGGCCTAACCTTCATGTAGGTATTTTTCAGCGCTTATATCTGACCCTAAGTCAGAATGGCCTACCAAACACTTACATATGACCGTGACAGGAACACATCCAACACCATGTTAGAAAGGCATGCCCAGCACTCACATCTGACCATGTGGAAACACATCCCACAACCCTATCAGAAAGGCCCAGCACTTACATTCACTAGGATGATGGGACACATCTACTATCATCTATGAAAAGGCACAGCACTCACATCCAATAGCATGATAGGAAACACATATGTTCATCTGTGGAAAGGATCGGCACTTACACTACTACATTTCGACCAAAAATCCGACGGCCTTAGTGTCGAATTTCCGACACTTCCCTGTCGCATGTACGACACTTTGATATTTTTTAAGCGTCGGAAACTTGCCGTCGGTTATCCGACATCGCTTTAATCCGTCGGGTAAGAGACACCTAGGTTACCGTCGGTTAATTGTACACCGTCGGGTATCCGACACTTACGGGACAGTGAAAACCGTCGCTTAACCGACAGCTGCAGGCCATTTCCGTCGCTAAACCGACATTTAAAGCCATCGCTTATCCGACAGAAGCAGGCCATACCCGTCGCTTATCCGACGGAGACAACTGTTTTTAAAAAAAAATACAAATGTAATCCGTCGCTGATCCGACACTAGCAGGCCATAGCCGTCGGTTATCCGACATGTAAAACCATCGCTTATCCGATGGATAGAACTGGTTTTAAAAAAAAATACAAATGTAAAATTTTGGAGATGGTCATAAAATTTAAGGCATCCTTGCATGTCAGCAGTCGACAATCGTTCTAATGAAATCACAACTCTTTTTTGATATACATCAAGGTCGACGACATCTATCGACAGAGACTCCAAGGACATCGAGGTTGATGGCATCTCAACGAGGTGATGTGTGTTGATATGGTTGAGGATGTTAACTGTCAATGAATTCTAGAACACTTCACCTCTTCAAGCACAGATCTTTTGTCATGGAAGGATTCTTTAGTACAAGAACATCAACATTCTTTCTTTTTATAGGAAAATTCTTTGTCAACGCACAACAGTCTTGAGTCTCTTTGCAATTTTGTCTTTCAACAGGAGAATGTGTGATCGGTTCAGTTGTGGTTGTATTCGACTGTGTGAAATATGGCTCTCTGTAATAACAAGTATAGTCAACTAGTTTATGGTTGCTGACACTGTTTTGAGAAAGAGAGCAACATTCTTCAACACCATCGTATGCCAGCAATTGTTCATCTATGATTGTTTAGAGTAACCGATGCCTCTCACGACTAAGCGGCATGTCAGCTTATTCTTCTGTGATTGTTTAGAGTAACCGATGCCTCTCACAACTAAGCGGCACAGGACAGAGTGACAACCAATTTGCCTCTGGGGATTGTGGGTCTTGTCTGCATTCAGGCAAAGATTATCACGTTGAAGTCATAAACATATGAAAGTAGAAGTAAATTTGAAAGCAACAAAAAATCTTAGCCCATCAAATTTTAGATCCCTGAAAATTATGCTATGCAATGTCACGTTTCAAACATATGAAAGTATTAGTAAATTTGAGAGAAACAAAAAATCTTGGCTGATAAATTTTTAAATCCTTGAAAACAAGGCTATGTAGTGTTAAGTTTCAAACAGACTATAAGTGAATCTGAAAGAAACAAAAAATCTTAGCCCATATATTTTTAGATCCATCAAAAATTT
>LPNX010002771.1:0-12500 GCA_001517045.1 Pseudotsuga menziesii
CAGTTTATTTTTAGTTTAATCGAACTGCTACTAAGGATTCCAGATTCCTTAGTAGGTGCTCATCAGCACAAGCTAGGGTGAAAACCCTAGCTACACCATTAACTGTGAGATCATTCTAACTCATTGCATTTTTTTTCATGTTATGAATGTCTTATAGTATATTCTATGAAATTTCCACTGTGGGTAATGAAGGTTGTCATAAACAAAAAGCTATCTTGTTGTTCATATTTCTATTAATGTTCATGTGTTCTGAAATAAGTAACATCTATCTGTATTTTTTTATTAATACATGCACAAAAATACATTACTCATTGATAACTGATAATTTTTTTTTTGCTCCCTGGGGATAGGTTAGTTAGTTGTAGTTATTTTTTGGTTGTTTGTGATTTAGATGTGAGAGAGGTAAGACGAGAGGTAAGAACCTACACATCACATTATGACACTCTTCGTTATCTCTATCAATTTGCATTTTTAGATAGGCACTTGCACATCATAACTTAAACACAAAAAACTAAAAATATATATGGTGGACCGGGCCGTAACCAGTAAAACATTTTAATTTGTTACTTGACCTACGGTATTCGGACCATAAACCGGATGGATTCCCTATACCAAACAGTAATGGGCTAGTTGGGAACGTTTATTCGGGAGAATCCCTAACTGTTGTTACCTGCGATTTTCTAGGCCTCAACATTTTTTGGCGATAGAAGGAGGTCCTCCAGCGCATGGCTGGCCGAGGAATCTCACTTCCTAGAAATCACTCCACCAGTGACAGTTCTGAAAGTAGTTTGTTCCACAAATCCACTCCTGAATATAAAGAGAGAGGGTATCTGTATCCTGTAGATAACGAAGTGGTTGATGATTTAAGAAGAATCACTAGGGCATATGCAAAAAATATTGGAGGATTACCTATCATTTCTGTCTTACCTAGAAGAGAATATCAGAAGAAATATCTCCCTCAATTAGAAAAATTAGTGTTGATAGAAGATCTTGAAGAACTAGTAGAAGCAGCCTTACAAGAAGTTGACCAACCTTTGAATCAATTGGACTCAGATTCACCTTATTGTTCACCTTCTCAGACCCCTGTTTAGTCACCACCTCATTCTCCACTCAAAATCATGGCTCATGTAAATGCAAACCAACCACCTCCACCGCCTGCTTGGAGAGCTAGGTCACCTTTAAATTTGACACCTCCCTTGTATGATTTGCCTCAAGCTTTTGACAAGATGTTACCCAAGTTTGAACCAGGTGAAGGAATTTTGGTAGATGATCATTTACAGAGTTTTTACCTGGCTATATAAGGATTACGAGCTGGGGAGCATGAAGATGTAGTGTGTAGATTGTTTCCCCACACTCTAAAAGGAAAAGCAGCCTCATAGTATTTTGCACTTCCTACAAATTCGGTCACGGATTGGAACACATTTGAGAGAATGTTTAGAAGTAAATATGCAGTTCAGAAAAATCATGCAGCCTTAATGAAGGGGTTATGTGCTTTAAAGAAAGAAAGAAAAGAAAAAGTACATGATTTTACTAAAATATTTGCTTCTTACCTAAACAATTTTACTGCTGTAAATAAGCCATCTGAAAATGCTCTGATAGAATACTATACCTTAGCCCTTGGGCCTGATCTAGCCATGTTTTCAAAGAGATCAGTGAGACCTACATTAGCAGAAACTTATGAAGAAGCTGAGAAGATAGAGGCTGAGATGGAAAGCATAGAAAATTATCTTGTGTAGTCGAAAGAAAAGACTTTTGGAAGCAAGAAACCTTTATTACTGACTAAGCCTAAGGATGAGCGGTCATAGGATTTTGAAGGGATGTTGAAGATGATGCAAAAGTTATCTAATAGAGTGATATATTTAGAGAAAGAGAAAGAAGCTCATAAATCATATAAGCCTTATTATAAGAAAAGGGAATGCAACATTCAACCTAAGCCTCCTCCACACAGTCCTGCAGCAATGAATTTAACTGATGTAGGCATGGATAATTTTTGTAATTTTCATCAACAGCCTCATTCTGAGAAGAATTGCCCCCAATGGATAAATTATATGACACGGGTAATGAATCAATTATTGGATTCCAAACTGACAAAAACTGGTAAAGAGGAAGAAAAAGATAATCAATCTATAGAAAAACAAGAGCAGGATACTCTGGTTTTATGGGACTGTGTCTCAATGTTTGATACAGAAGAAGAAGACTCTCTGAAACAAGAGGAAACATCAAAAACCAATGTGACAACAAGAAGTTAGAGTTTGTTAAAAGAAGACAAGTCAATACTTCCTAAGATCAAGAAACTTCAAGAGAATATGAAGAAAATACAAAAGAACACTACAACTGTTAAAATACCTGAATTTACCATTTCAAGTCAAGATCCAAAGAAAATTAACATGCATGTTAATCCTGTTGAAGAATCTCAAAGAACCTAAGATGGGGTATGATATTGTGGAAGACATAAAAAGGGCTAAGGAAAATATCTCATTATTTGAAATGTGTAATGTACCTCAGCAGAAAGAGAAATTTCTAAAATCACTTGAAGTACCAGAAGAAGAGCTTCACACTGACAACCAACCTGAAGAAGAAATTGGTGAAGCAAGTGTGGGAGGTAAGTCTAAGTATAAAACCCCAACATTTATCCTAACTTTTGATATTTTCATCTATAATGTGCACAACTGTTTAGTAGACTCATGAGCATCAGTCAATTTTATGCCACTTTCAATCTTCAAGAAAATCAATGGACAACCTAAACCATCTACTTGGCAAGTTCTTCAGTTAGAGAGGACAGTTGTGAAAGTAATCGGGAAATGGAAGATGTTCTGATTCACTTATCTACAGATGAGAGGGTATGTCAGTACATTGACATTGTAGTAGAAAACATACCTGATTCTTATGTACTTGTTTTGAGTCGAGACTGGTCGGCAAGGCTAGATGGATACTTCACATCAGATTGGTCACATTTATGGTTACCTCATAAGGGAAGTCCCAATCAGATAAAAGTCTTAAGAGAGCCTCAAATGAAATACAATGTTACTCAGCTAGAAGGAAAGAATGAGCCAGTAAACTCTGTGTTGGAAAATTATTTCATTGAATTGGAACCGGGAAATTACGAAGCTGAAGAACCCAGTAGTACACCTGACACCCAGCCTGATCTCCTTCAATTTTCACGGGCTGATGAGATTGACTGTAAAATAGTAGATTTAGTTTCAAATGTAGTTTTTAATTCAAGTTCAGTAGAAGTAGATAGTTTTTGGGCCCTTTATTTTGATGGATCTAAAACATTGGAAGGATCAGGAGTTGGTTGTGTCCTGATTGATCCAAGAAAAAATAAACATTTTCTTTCTTATAGATTAGAATTCGAATGTACAAATAATATAGGTGAGTATGAAGCACTAGTTCAGGGACTTAAAAAGGTAATAGAACTGAAAGTTAAAAATCTGAAAGTATATGGAGACTCTGAAATTGTTGTTAAGCAAATTCGAAATAAGATACATTGTATTTCACCACATTTAAAATCCTATCAAAATGAAGTTTGGGATTTGCTTATAAATTTTCAAGCATTCAATATTGTGTCCATTCCTAGGTTAAAGAATATAGTAGCTGATTTACTAGCTACCTCAGCTGCAAGGCTAGTACCTTATAATAATAGATGCTCTATTGAATTAATTTTCAGGCCTTCTGTTCCGGATATGATCACGAATCTACGGGTTTTTGACGATGATCAACAAATTTTGGAATGCATGATGAATGATTAAACTTTTAGAGCAATAATAAACGATGAAGAACATCAAGCAGAATTAAAATTTGGGAATTTTATTCCTAAGGGAGTCAGGACCATGGAACGAATGTTTGACTTAAACAACAAGTTCAGAAAGCCAGTGAATGTCAATAATCATAGCTCATCCTTGCAATTTGAGCTAATAAATTTGGGGACTGAAGCTGAACCTAGATATGTAAATTTGGGAAAGTGTTCTTTTCTGGGTGAAAGGAGTAAGTTCATTAGTCTGTTCAAATAGTACAAGGATGTGTTTTCCTATACATATGAAGAGATTAAAATGTATGACACAAATATCATACAACATGTCATCCCGATTAAAGCTGGAGTCAAGCCTTACCAACAACCTTTGAGGAAGATGCATCCAAAGCTGGAACCTTTAATTTAGAATGAAGTGAAAAAATTGTTGGATGCTAAAATTATAATCAAAGTTAGACATTTGGAATGGGTTTCGAATTTGGTTCCAGTAAGGAAAAAGTCAGGAGAAATCAGGCTCTGTGTAGATTTCAGAAACCTCAATCGTGCGTCAGATAAAGATAACTATCTAGTCCCACCCATGGAGCAAATATTGCAAATGGTTTCAGGTTCTGAATTATTTTCATTATTAGATGGATTCTCTGGCTATAATCAAGTATTAGTAGCTAAAGAGGATAGGCTTAAAACCACATTTAAAACCAAGTGGGGAACTTTTCCTTACAGGAGAATGCCTTTTGGACTCATAAATGTTGGAGCTACTTTCCAGAGGGCCATGGATATAGCTTTCCACGGTCTGATTGGCCATAGTGTTGTGGTATATCTCGATGATGTCATAATTTTTTCAAAAAAGAGAGAGGAACATGCATTCCATCTAAAACAAATTTTTGAGCATTGTTGGAAATATGGTATTTCATTGAATCCTAAGAAATGCGTGTTTGCAGTCATAGAAGGAAAGATATTGGGTCATGTTGTTTCTAAGAAAGGGATCTCCATAGACCTAGAAAGGATTAAATCCATAGAACAGATCCCTTTACCCCATAACAAAAAAGTTATGCAATCATTCATGGGGACAATTAATTTTGTGCCAAGGTTTGTACCATATTTTGCTCAAATTGTCAAACCTTTGCAGCAGATGGTTAAACAAAGTGTACAATTTAAATGGACTGATGTGGAAAAGAATGCATTCAGTAAGATAAAAACATATATTGCTCATGCACCACCACTCAAAATTCCAAACTTAGAAAAATATTTTATTCTGTACACTTTTGCATCTGATGATTCATTAGCAGCGGTGCTTACACAGAAGGAAGATGGGGGGGATGAGTACCCCATATTATTTATGAGCATTGGTCTGTAGGAAGCTGAAGGGAGCTGAATTGAATTATCCAACTGTTGATAAACAAGATTATGCAGTTTTTAAAGTGGTAAAGCAATTTAGGCCATACATACTTAAGAATTGTACTAAGGTAATAGTTCCACACCCAGCTGTAATATCTCTTTTTGTACAAAAGGAATTAGGAGAAAGAAGAAGAAACTAGGTAATAGCCTTACAAGAATATGATCTTGAGTTCAAACCAGTATCCATAGTAAAAGGGAAAGGTTTGTGTGAACTAATGGCTGAAGGTAAAGACAATGAAGAAAACAGTTGGGACAGTGAAGCTAAGTTACAAATGGTGGATGTATGTCCTCTATTCACAGCTCCAGATTCTTGGTGCCGAGACTTAGTTAATTACCTTCAAGAAGGATATTTGCCGGAACATTGGAATTCCAAACAACGAAGAGCATTACACATTAAATCAGCTTCATATCAGATCATTGATGGAGTATTATTTAGAAAGAATTATGATGGAGTTTTTCTTAGATGCTTAGAACAAGAAGATGCAAGGAAGGTCATAAAAGAATTGCATGATGGGCCTGCTGGAGGTCATTTTTCCGGAGATACAACAGCCCATAAGATTCTCAGAGATGGATATTACTAGCCTACACTGTTTAAGGATGCTCATGTTCATGTCAGAAATTGTGATGTTTGTTAAAGAGGTGGTGGAAGACAAGCTAAGGCAGCACGGCCTTTAAAACTAGTAATGATAACAGAACCGTTCAAACAATGGGGGATTGATATCATTGGAGAGATAAACCCAAATTCTTCCTTGCAGCACAAGTACATTTTGATGGCAACTGACTACTTCACTAGATGGGTCGAGGCCATTCCATTATGCAAAGTGAATGAATATGCAGTCATGGATTTCTTACAAGATCACATTATGACCAGGTTTGGGGTTCCAATTTCCCTGGTTTTTGATAATGCTACTTACTTTTATTCTATTAGATTAACTGCATTTGCTAATGAAAGAGGAATTAAGTTGCATTATTCTACAAACTATTACCCACAAGGAAATGGTTTGGTAGAATCTACAAATAAGAATTTGATTAGAATTCTAAGGAAAACTGTGATAGAAAATCAGAGAAGTTGGCATTTAGCATTACCTAAAAAAGAAGCCATAGGTGTGTCACCATACACTCTTGTTTATGAAAAAGAATCCATTCTTCCTCCCAACATTCTGTTACCATCTTCCATACTAGCTCAGGAATCTAGAGGTACTGATAACGAAATCCTACAGATCATAATCTATAATATTTTGAAGTCAAAAGAGTCTAGGTCCAAATCCAAAGAGATATTTAAGCATCAACAGGAAGTAGTGAAACGTTGGTTTGATAATCATAAAGTTGGGAACAAAGAATTCGAAGTAGGAGACATGGTTCTTAAGTGGGATCATCCGTACAATGAAAAGGGAAAGCACACTAAGTTTCAACAGTTATGGGTAGGCCCTTTTCAAATTGTAGCCAAGCTTGGCCCCTCAACTTACAAGTTACAATACCTACAGGGGTGAGAAGAGAACTTACCAGTTAATGGTTTAGTTCTCAAACCTTATTTTTCTTGATTTTTATTTCTTGGTTATCTTGTACATAAATAAACTGATTGTTTTGTTTTATTTTTTATTTGTTTATTTTTGTTTGTTTTCGTTAGGGTTTGATTGATTTTAATAAGAGCACAACTTTTGGTTGCATGGAGTTCATCAGAATTCTGGATTAACTAAAATCCTTTATTATAAGACTGTGTACTATTGATTTATTTGAAAGAACTTCTTCTAGTTTAGCAGTTTCCTAAATGGCTATGAACACATTGAAGTCCTACATAATCCTTCTAAAATAACTCAGGATCAAAAGGTCTCGAATACTATTTCAAGGCTCCATCCATCTCACATTAAAAATGTATTAGGGGGTGACAGCAAAATACCCATGGAGAGGAAGCATGGTAAACGATATATTATATTTAAGTGATCCCATGCCAGGAATTGAAATCCAAAAGGCAAATAAGAGTCAAAATCTCCTAAGAAAGCAATATGTATCAAAACAAAGTACTGAACCATATTAGTACAAGATTGCCAAAGTTCTTCTTCGTCCGTGAGCTGAAATTTAAATACATCTCTCACACAAAAGGACACTATGGATAGAGGAGCCTGAATAAAAATTTCAGAAAGAAGACATGTAGGAGGACTGCAAGAGGACAAAAGTCCAAAAGCACAAAAGTGCAAAATGGCATGGGAATGAGGAACAAATGAATATTTCCATTTACCATATGCTACAATCCTATGGTGTCCAAGCTGGGAGCTACCCGAAGACAGAGGTAAAAAAATGAAATTCATATCCCTGGCCTCAAAAGAGTTATCTAGACTTTGGAATCTTGGTTTCCATTTTCCCTAAATTGGATTAAAAGTACATACATCTGCCATTTAGGAAATCCAGACATCTAGAAGAATGCATCATGTTGGTATCATCGAAACAATCTGTTGCTCAAAGAAGAAATTGTCCAGAGATCTATGTTCACTAGGCAGTTGCCAATTGTTGTAGCTGCAACCTTTTCCCAATTTTTTTTTTAAAAAATTGGACCCTCCTTTTATTTTTATCTAGCCTTGGATTGTGTGGTTTCTTGAAATATATCATTCCTCTGCTATAATTTTTTATATTTTGAAGTCAGAAGTAAGGTCAACTGTGTTTCCTTCGTTTCAGGATTTGAATGATCTAACACTGTCGTTTGTCTAGCCAATGCATAAAGACTGTGGAGTTTTGTTTTATTGTTCAGAGCTTAACGTCTGATTTTTTATTTTTTTTTATCGCTATCGGGAGTTTGTTGAAGATTGAGCCAAGGCATTAGTCCTCTACGTCGCTGACATTTTGGAGGGAAGTCAATGAGCAATCCAAAATTTAGTCTTTTCGTTCATCAGTGCCGATGCTTTAGATGTTATTCTTTCTGATCTCTGATGCATAACCATCGCGACAATAGTGCTTGGAATCGCCGACATTACAGCCAATTTTAGGTTTGAGTCGCCAACACTGCGGAGATGTTGAGGTTTGAGTCGCTGACCCTTAGTGTCTAGATCTTCCAACTGTTGATGGGATTTATGTTATCACGAGATCTGTAGTTTGTTTGTTGCCCGCCATTGCGCCTGCCTATTGAACTATCCTCCTGATGTTTAAGCTTCCAATTGCCGATAGGTGTTTTTCCCGTCGTCTCTTTTATCGAAGGTTTATATATAGAGGCCAAGTTTTATTTTATTATTATCCTTGTTGAAACTCGTGTCTACTCCAGTCCTTGTCAATTGATTTGTATCACCGTTGCCCAGCTATCCATATTTCACTCGTTGGAATGCTGCCGTGGAGGTTCTAGTCCATCCCATCGACTGCACTACGTTTTTTTCCAGGTAGGAAGTCTACAACCCTGTTGTTTGATGTTTATTGGTTGATTGAAACCATAATTTTTCCCGGGGAGGTTTTCCCGCTTATATTGTTACGTGAGTTTTCCCTCTTAAAGCTGATTTTCTTTGCCATATACTTGCATAACATTTTAAAGGTCTAGGATTTCAACTATCACAATTTTTCTCTGAGCCCGCGTAATCGAGCCATTATGCATGCTGCTGAAATATTTATGGGTTGGTGCAGACAAGCATTACACTGTCTACACCACCCTTTCTTTGGTTCCTCATCGTCGTCCAAGGGGGGTTTTAAACTGTTGTATGCATTTACCCTATTTGCGTGGGACGGCGGAGGTTTTCAGGGTTTTTTTCTAGTTAGGGTGTTCCGCTTTGAGAAGCTCAGTATAGGGTCGAGCGGTTTGAGGATTAGCAGCAACTATAGTGCGGTTCATGCTTTTACCAGAAGAGTTAGATTAGTTTGAATGCATCCTGGATTAAATGAAGATTTTTTTCTATCAAGGTTGTGTTTTTTATTTTAGATGGTGGGCTTAAAATATTTTAAGACACAACTTGTAGGAGTTTCTTTTGCCTTGTCATTTTTCTTGTCATGCATTAATACTCTGTAGTGTTTATTTTTGAGAATGAATACAGAAGAGGTAAATAGGTTGATACAGTTTTTTTTCACTACTAAAACACTTGCTAAAAGCTTAAATGGTCTAAGAACATATTGTGTTTATGATAGGGTGACTGTTGTAGAGAAAATATGTCCAAAAGACAAAAGAAGAAGGATCTTGTTGCCGACGGAGAACTAGAGGTTGAAATCATCACCAAAGTTGAATACATATATGAAGATACCAAAGCTACCACTGGGGTCGAACCAAATTATAAATGGGGTGAGATATACAGGATGATTGTGAATCAGAATGTGCGTGATGCAGGATTTAAAGAACTGACTATATATGTAAACATCGAGAAATATACCCTTATGAAAGTAGCCACAACACTTGAGTTGTTCCTGTGCTCAGAGGTGATTGGATTTTTCCTGGGGCAGATGTAACTATGATGATACTACAAAATACTGCTAAACAAGGCTACGTTGCATTCAACCCTGCTTATGTCTCCATGGCATATCATTTGCCTCCTGCTCAGATTTACTTAACAAAAAGCTGGTTGAAAGAGATAGCTATGGACCTGGTAGAAACAGTAAAAAGAATGATGATACTAGGGAAGCACTTTCAAACCAGGCCATCAGGAGAATATGAAAGATCCACTCTCCGGACTCCTTATAGATTTATTGCACTAATTCTGAATAGGATTTTTGGTAGAGCTCATGGAAAAAGCTTCAAATTGGGATGGATACCAATTATTTTCTATGTTGCCACTCAAGGAACCATATTCAATTGGGAAAACATAGTGTCCAATAGCCTCTCAAAATGCATATCTTCAGCTTTGGGAGGGGTGTCACAGAAGAAGTCGAAGTTCTACATGAGCTCTATCCTAGTTGACTGTATACTATGTACCCAGTCTTTTCCATCCTTGAGGTGTAATTGGGATAGGGAAAGGACCCCATTTTATACTGTGTATAAATTATTTTGGGCACAAAAATACTATAGCTACTACAGAGAAATATGTGAAGACTTCATCATGCCTTCGTACACTCTAGTTTTCCTGACCGAATGCAACTGCATGTCCGAAGAAGCATTCAAATCCATTGAGGAATATGGAGACTATTATTTAACTGAGAAAGGAATGTATATCAGAATGTATGGTGGCTCCAGAGCACCTTCTCTACTCCCTAAATGTGCCACTGATTATGTACTGCATAAAGAGGTAGTTAGGCAGGTATATCTTGATGGTGTGGGGAGTTTCTTTTTTAAGCATAAAAAGGCAGCATATCTTGCCATACCTTTCTAGCTGGGGAGTTATAAATTTTCAAAGGTAAAACACACTGCAAAATTCGTGCAGGAGCTGGAGCACTTCCATTTTGGTGAGATGAACTTTCACAGGAATGACTCCCGGAATAAGGTAGCAGAACACTGCAAAGAGGAAAACATTCATTTTGAGTATACCAACTTTTGAGACAAGGACGAGGAAATGTTCAGGAGTGCAAAGAATATGGCTACCTTAAAGAAGAGATTTAAACAGAAAATCACTATTGTGGGCGAAAAAGGCAAAAATGTACAGAAGACTAAGATAGCTGAAGAAGAAGAGGCCAAAAAGAGGGAAGAAGATTATAGAAGGCTAGCACAAGAGGTAGAGAGTTGGCTGAAGAATGAAGAAGAAGAAAGAAAGAGAGCTACAAAGGAAGAAGCAAAGAAGGAAGAGGAGGAGAGAAAGAGGAATGAAGAAGAAGAGATAAAGAAAAGACAAGAAGAAAGTGAAGGTCTGAGATTAACAGGATCTCAAAAATACCAACAGACTACTGAACAGATGGATACATAGGGGGCACATGATCATACAGATCAAGGGCTTGGACAAGATAATACTGATCCCCAGGAACCTACTGCAACTTCTGGTAGCACTCAAGGGCAAGCTGTGTTTTCTAGAATGAATTTGATCTCTTTCATGCTAAAGAAGGGGAAAAGGTTCCTGATTTTAGTACTATTTTCTATGACAAGGAGAAGAAAATGATTGTTAAAAGAACCGAGAAAAAGGTTGAAACTGGAGGATAATTTGGAAAGATGATAACGGATAAGACTTTGGTGTATGGGACAGATGCAGATCCAAGATTGACAGCAAGAGCTGGGGTGGCGTTAACCCAAGCTACTGAAGATAATGTAGATAGGCTAATGATGGATCTCGAGCAATCAAGAAAGAACGCAGCTCAATTAAAAGAAACACTGAAGAAAGAGAGGGATGAAGGTCATAAGTTGAAGTGGAAATATGAGGACATGCAGAATAAAGTGAGGATTTCAAAGATAGAACTCCAGACTCTACGAGGAAATAAGATGGCTTTAGAAGTTTATGTACAGAAAACAAAAAAAGGATGCTCAGAACAGCTTAGCAGAATTACAGAGGCTACAACTAGAGCATCAAGTGTTCAAGACTGAGAAAGATGACCTCCAGGTGTCCTATGAAACTCTAAGTGTAGAAAAGGACCAGCTACAAAGCATAATTGCTAAGTTAGAAGTGGAGACGAACACCACATAAGAAAGAGAAAAACAATATCAAATACAGGTGGCAGCCTTGGAAGAACATAATTCTTCATTGAAAACATCACTAAAGGATGCTATAGAACAAAAGATAGAATTCCAGCCTTTAAAAGAACATGTTCTCACTCAAAGAAGGAAAATCCACCATTTGCAAATGTGTATTGAGGAAGAAAGATGTAAGATTTTGCAAATAGATAGCAGATTAGAAGGGATTTTGGATACTACGTATTAGTTTTTTGGACAGATCTCAAGAAATTCTAGAGATTCTGACTGGAAGAATAGTGTGGATAGAAACAAATGAGGAACCTCCTACAGAGCTACCAGTTAAATATCGGCAGAGTTTAAGGTAGGATTATGCTTTATTGGAGTTTGCAATCAATACTGTGGAAGAATTCAAGAAAACTATAAAGAAAATGGGAGGAGCATGTGTTGAATACTGCATAAGGGTGCTTGCTACATATAATAGATGCCATATTTCAGCAGAGAGGAGATTGGACGCAATTCCAGAGCATAAAGTGTTTATAGAGCATCTATAGAATAGATGTCAGGAAGATGAGCAAGAGATCCAACAAGTAAAGGATCTAGATGAACAGATCTTAAAGAATGCAGTTGCACATGCGGCTGTAAGTATACACCTCCTGGGCGATTAGCTGTGCCTGAGTCCGGTGAGAATAGATGTAGTTAAGAATCAAGCTGCTAAGTATGAGATAAATATCTGTTTTCTTGAACCCTCCGATTTCGAAGGCATGGCAGCAGAGGCCTAGGCATGGAAAAATTTCATAAATGACCAAGCAGGCCCCTCTTCATAAAGTGTTCTATAAAATTTTGATTTAAAATGTAATATATTGTATA
>LPNX010002771.1:17500-23930 GCA_001517045.1 Pseudotsuga menziesii
ATGATGATGATGACTATGATGATGATGATGATGATTATGATGATGATGATGATGATGACGATGATGATGACAATGAAGATGACGATGATGATGATGATGATGAGCATGAAAATGATTTCCATGACAATGATGATGAACAATGATGATGATGATGATGACTATGATGATGATGACCATCCTCTGCCATTTTAGTTTCTATCATTATTTGGTAGACATTTTGTCTCTGTAGTTCATAAAAACCTACTCATGACACCCATATCCCATTTAAAGACCTACAAAGAAATCGTACAAGGGGATCATGTGTTGGTTCAAGGACTTGTTAAAGGCTCATACACATTTTAACATTCAACAATATCATGAAGTCTTACACATTAGAGAAGTTTCTCATGGTGATTGAGCCCTAGAAGTGGTGTTTTTTGTCTAAGTCCCTAATGATATTTCTCTACCCCCCCACTCTCCATCTCTCTACTCTCTCTCTCTCTCTCTCTCTCTCTCTCTCTCTCTCTCTCTCTCTCTCACATCGCCTATCCTTTGTATTTGTATTTGTTTCAGTAAGGATAAAAACATTTAGATGGATATTGGTGTGCCATCTATCTGTTATTGACCAAGGGCTTGAGGTCATGTGTTATTAACAATGGTGTTATTTACTATGTGTTATTGACCATGGTTTCCACTATCATTATTGTCATGTTAGGGCTTGAGGCCATGTGTTATTGACCATGTTCCCCACTAAACCTTTGTTAAACCTTGACACCCATCCTTAGTTAGTGTTGGAGGCCTCCCTTACTCTCCACTAGACATAGTTAAGGAGCCTAAGACCTCATAATGGCACCCATGGGCCTAAAACGAAAGTAGTGGTCAAGACTATATTGTAAAAATACTCATACATGTGTGAATACCAAGACATTGTTGAAGAACGTTAGTCATTAAATGGGATAAATGTTAGTGAGTAAATGATGTAAATGTTAGGTAGCACCGCGCACGCGTGTGTCTGCACGTACACATGGGTACGCACACATGCTCTTATGCACACATGTGTGCTCTTATACATGTGTGCATGCTCATAAAAATGCTTGCCCGCACCTGTTGCTAGTTTAAAAAAATAGAGATCTAGATTCCCAGGGTTGCTACCAATTTTCACAGGTTTTCTACCGTTTTGTGCTCCTAAACTTTTCAATTTGGCTCACACTCAATCATCAATTGGACACTCATTGATATATTGGATAGAAGATCACTCTTGGAATCTAACAAACATCTTCAATGGTCTTGGTAGTTAGTGGATACATTCAAACTACAAGTTTTCCTTTTAAGAAGAGATCATTTTGAATAGGTATGGTGAATTCTAAATAATTGTTTTCATTCACAAGCTTTCAGATCATTTCATTGATTTATTTTTTATCATATTCCTACAACAATATCTCTCTCATAGACAACAATTAATTTCCCAAGAAGAATTCCCAACTTCACATATAAACAAGTCTCATATTATCCATACAAGATGAAGTATGCAACATTAACTAATATACATTTGCACATAAATATATTTTGATTTCACACAATGATGGCATAGATGAAGTTATCTTCTGAGACTCTTCAATTTGAAAAAAAAATCTTTGAAGCAATCATGGCAGAGGGTCCATATTGAATAGTTCACCAAGTTGTCCATATTCTCTATACAAGATGAAGTATGCAATGTAGACCAATAATCATTTTCACATGAATATATTTTGATTTCCCACAAGGATGGCATAGATGAGATTCTCTCGTGAGACTCTTCAGTTTGTATAAAAACCTTGGAAGAAATCATGGCAGAGGGTCTGCATTGAATAGTTCACCAACTTGTCCATGCTCTCCTCTTCATGCTACATCCATCATAACATTCCTTTGAGCTTGACAAGGATGCCTCTACCTCAATGATTTCTCCTTCCTTTGGGGGATTTGCAACCTCCTCATTGTGTAATTAGTCAATTTGTTCTCTTTAGTTAGTGTAACTTAATGAGTGTAATTTATTCAATTTATTCCCAAGACATGCAAACACCAACTTGTGTATTCCCTCACAACTAATGTGGCATATTACGTGTAATGTCATCTCGTCCAAAGGTGTTGGAAATGAAGAATATTTCACTCATCTTATTGTGACTTCCAATACTTTTTTAACACAAAGGAAGTCATAATACTATAGTTGTAATACCTGCAAACTTGAATCTCTTTACTTGACTCAAATTGAGTATAGAAATGAAACTTTAGTTCGAACATAAAGAGAAACCTTTAACCAGCATTTATGTATCACTGCCAATAATTACCATACTAACATATCTGTAATTTAGTTAATTATGTTGGAACGCGTCATGTTTCTTGTATAATGGAACTAATACCTTTTTTTTGCTTCTTATGTAGGGGTAGACCTCATAATTTTTGATAAAGAAACTTTTGGAGATGGGAAACTCAAGTAATGGAGTAAGAAAAACTAGAAGGAATACGACCATTGAAAAGGAAAATGAGGTAAGAGAAAAGGCTAGGTTGGAAATGGACAAAGTGAGACATGGTCTAGACATTTCCACTGATGACATAAAAACTTCTAGTTCAGAACCACGGGTGAAGTGATTGCATCCAATGAACCCAACTCAAATTCCAACATCAACACAATCTCTAACCAACAATCATCAACGAGCCATGCTGAAGCTCTTGAAGACATAGGTATATTGAGAGACACTGAGTATCAAGTGTTGGACGTAGGAGAAAATATTAATTTTTAATATCTCCAAGAATACCACAACCATGTCAAGCACACTCCCAATATGGAACAACATGTGAATGAAGCACCACAACAAATAAGCCCTGGGATTTGTAGCTCATTTCCACCTTCCATATCTCGACTTTCTAGTGCAAGAAAAAGGACTCCTAGATGTATCCATGTGGATGAAAGTTGTTTGTCAGGCCTTGAAGGTAAGTTTCCCAAACGCACTATCGATTGGCAATGTAGAAAATTAATGAAGGAATATTTTGAATCCAAAGGTGATATAGGTAGATGTCAATTATTACTATGTTTGTTAAAGTCAAATTGTTTAATTGTTGTTAGGAGAATTCTGGGCATAAAGATGGTTAGAAATTTAGAGGCTAACAATCATATTATTAGAAATCTCTAGTCTGCTTTTAATGCGATTGGGAAGACATCTCGTACTAAATATCTTTGTGTAGCTCGTCATGTGTTATCAGAATTAGTTGTAAGCAATTCCACACGGAAACATCGCTTCCTTTAACATACTTCTCACATACTTAAATTAAATAGAAAAATTGTTAAAAATTACTCTATTATAATAGAAAATATTCAGACTCCAGGTGGGAAATATTCTTGGGATTTTGTCAGCAGTTTTCCTCATCGAGTTATGAAGCTAATTGATGTTGTTAAGGACTTAGTACAAAATTTCTGGCATGGTCATACTAGACCTTCATCTAACCAAAGAGATGTGTTAAAGTTGAGAAAAGGTTCTAGTGAACGTGAACCCCACATCAAACACTTCCTTGACATGACACGGACTGAACTCTATGAGAGATTTAGGAATGAGAACACACAGTTGAACCTGGTCCAAAGGTCCTTTGAGAAATGTAATACATGGTATGTTCGTATATGCATTGATCGAAACACATGTTGTTGTACATACCATGTAGAATATGAATATTTTTATGACACGTATAAACATATATTTTGTGATTTGCATACTAACATTGAGCAAGGCTGCAATGAATCCATAATACCACCAAATGCATCGAGAGATTTTATCGGTAGCATCATGTGTCCAAGGTATGAAGGAAAAAAATACTATGGAAAATCATGTCTATATGGGAATTGTTCCAGGTGCAATGGGTTTTCTCTTTTGAACCATTAAAATCATGGAAGTGATGAGCATCAATTTGGTAGTATGACCGTGGAGATGCAGAGCTTCAAGTATGTAAATTATCAATCAGATAGTGCGAAGGAAAGTAAAAATATTGCATTGGTGAAGTCAGAGGTGCAAATGATTATTGCATATTTTTCCTCTAACACGTTCAGTTTCTACATATACATTATTTAAAGGTCACATTCTAATACGACACTTGTTTTCATGGAAATAAGTATGAGTATGTGATTTTTTGACGGATTTCCACAAGAAAACCGAGCAGTATGTTCAACATGTGCATATAGCACAATGACAGGATGAGTGGTAAAGAAAATGTAGGGACAACTTTCCCATTGGGACCATATTGTCAATTATGGATTTTGCAGAAAACTACACCCTTCAGCCAAAAAATGAAATTCAGAGTAAATAATACCATTTCGACCAAGTCAGCATCATCATACATATTATGTATAGGCATGTCCTTGAGAGCAACATTAACAATAGGATAATATAGAAGGAGACAAACTTTTACATAAGTGATGACAAATGCCATGATCTACATTATGTGCAACATTGTTTTCAAATTTTCTATGATCAACTAAAGGAGGGAGATATACAGATGGATCAGCATTGGATATGGTTAAATGGTTGTGCAGGTCAGTTCAAAAATTCTCGAGTCTTTCAATGGATGAGTATGTTACATAATACTTACATTGTGTCACGTATATGGAACTACTTTGAGACCGGGAACAACAAAGGTGAGCATGACGGGGCCGGTACATGCATCAAGAATGCACTACGAAGGGAGGAAATGAGCTTTACTAGAAACCCCCATACCAAAGATGCAAAATCCATACTTCAATGGTGCTCTGCAACAATGTCAGACCAAACTAAAGTGCAACATACATCAACAGGGGCAAGAAGACTAGTCAGGAATTTTTGGCAAGTGGTTGACATAGATCGATCTCGTTCCTATAGTTGCGGAACAATACAAGGAACACGTGGATTTCATTTAGTTCAAAGCTCAAACAACCCCCTATTTGAAATATAGGTGCGGAACTTGCTTTCTTTTGTAGTCCTTGTAGTAGTGGTGAATGGGATGAATGTGAATGCATGGATTGGGTTGATGATTGGGATCGTGTGTCACTTGCAATAGACCCATGTGTATTTGTTGAAACAACCCACTTAGAGGAGGATCAGTCGACGATTTCGACAGACTATGACCATATTTCAGATCTTGTACAACCAAGACACATATATGCATTTGTTTCCCTGAAAGACAATGAATGGGGCACAGATTATTGGTTGGAATGATACATTGGAGGTAAGCAAATCCTAAACATATCATTGATTGATGATGAAGGAAATGAATTTCCTATTGGCTTGATGGTGGTTGAGGGTGAATATCTTACACTAGATGGGAAATCAAGAAGAACTAGTGGGCATGTATTCGTGGATTATAGACCAGGTTCTGTGGTCTATCGCTTCACAAACTTGATTGTTGGAACGTGTTGATGTAATTGTAACTTCAGAATTTATTCACTTGTATTTCTTATGTATTGTAACCTGATGTTTATTCTAGGATGTATTTGTAATGTACTTGAGTCATGTCATGCCCCGATGTTCCTATCAGGAAGTTTCTATAATGTAAACAAGTCATGTCAAGTCAAGGTGGTTAACTCTCCTATTGTCTAAGGGTTAAAGTCCCCGCAGTTCCAGGGCACTAGGGTTATTAGAATCACCTAGTGAAGTCGGCCCTAGTTGCGTTTAGTCAAGTCGGGAATTAGTATAAATAGAGAGATAGCCTCTCTATTTATCACACACTCACTCACACTCAGTTGTAGCACATAGCTGAGGAAGAGAAAGACATTGGGGCAAGGAAGAAAGAGGTTACTCTTGTCGAGATATCATCTTACTGTTTTTGGGTTTCACTTTGGTGATGATTCTATCTTTGAGGAAGTTGTGGGATTTTCTCCATTTATGGTTTCCCCAAGGAAAAACACTATGTTCGTTGTCTCTTGTGTTTGATCGTTGTGCTTGTTGTTCTCTCAGTTAAAGATCCTAATGTTATGCTAGCTTAATGTTAAAAATCTAACATGGAATCAGATCTAACCTTAAGAAGAAGACACTGTACAGCTGTGGGAACTAGGGCTTCCTATTTTTTGGATCTCTCTCCACAAATGTTTAGCAAAGTAGGGTGGAATAAATCTCCTCCCTAGGGCACATCTTTCTATCAAAGCAGAATCCAATTCTAAGGTTTTTCAGTTTTGGACCCAACACTGCTGCCGAAAATTAGGGCTTTTCACAGAAGTGGAATTTTTTAGTGAGCCCAGGCCTGGATTAATCTCCTCCCCAAAATCAAAGTTAGGGATCAAATTCAAAGCATTTGGTTGGACAGAACTCCAGAAAATCAAAACCCTAATCTTCTCTTGAACCAGCACTGCAGGATTTTAGCTCCAAATCCAAATCCAACATCTTGACCTGGTAAGATCTAAATCTTTTGTATTTCCATTTGAGGTTCTCAGTTAAGATGTCTCATCATACCAAGCTTG
>LPNX010002771.1:33769-51859 GCA_001517045.1 Pseudotsuga menziesii
TAAATTTTACTATGACTATCCCAAATAGTAATTTCCATTCAAGCCAAGAGTGCCAACAAGTACCTATATGATAGTCCTCAAAAAATATGGTTTCTTCTACATGTTTTTAGAGGTATTTTTGGTATTTTAGCAGTGCAAATGTACTTGTATATCACTGTCGAAACTTCGTATGTATGGTTGGAATTGTCAATGATATACACAGTCCTCTAGGATTGTGTACACCATCCTCTAGGATTGGGTATCTATCACAAAGGAAGGTAACGTTGAGGAGGGAAAGGGTAGGTTTCAAAGTATGTTGGTTCAATAGGAGTTAGGGTTCAACAAAGTGCTAGATGACATTCTTCATGAAATTCACATTGAGGAGAAAAGAAAGTATTTAACTTTGTAGCTTTGGTGAGATAAGAAGGCTAGGGATTGTGGCATTTGAGAAACCCTACGGTTACTTGGTGTGATTGTTGTGGATGAGAGAGAAGGAAACAATATTATACAATCGTGGAATGAGTGACCAACTTTAGTTAGAATTGATTCTTATCTAGGATTTGTTGGTAGATAGGGTTTCAGAGAGCTTGAATTGTACAGTCCTAGGAGGGATGCTAATGCTAGAGAAGGGGTTTTGAAAGGGATCCAAGCTTTGATACTATAGGTCAAGGATAGGAGTATGAGATTCCAAGCTTAGGGTTAGGAAATGAGAGATGATAGGTGGAAAGGTAAGCGATTAGGTTAGGAGATGGAGAACGGAGGAAGGGTTTGGAAGGGTAGAAAGCTAGGGTTTTAGGCTAGGTTTCAAGTTAGGTCTAGGTCCTTAAGGTTTAGGTCTGCAATAACAAGGCCGAAGCTAGGTATGACAAGCCAATACAACAAATGGAAGGGCCAAGGGGTGAAGGGAGTCTTGGAAAACTAGAAAAAAAGATCTCGATAAAATTATTTTGTAGCAAGAGGAATACTTCATGGAAAAATTTGCTAGATTGAAAAATTATTTGCACTATGATTTACAAGATCGGGTATTTGGTATTTAAAATTATCATTATTATTGCACACACGTTTATGCAGTTGTGTATTTTTTTTGTTAACTAACCTACAAAGTTAAGCTTTTTATGCATTTTATTATGAACATACATACTTTATTGCTTCGTCAACAATAAGTATTGCAAGCGCATCAACTGCAATGTACTACTGCATTCGACATAATGTATGCAAATATGTAATCAAAGGGAAAATAATATAAAGAAGTGAAAAATGATATATTCATATACATAAATTTTCAATCATATACAGTAGTAGTGAAAAATGGAACATCGTTCCCAATGTCTATATAATGGTAACTTGTGCCCTATACAAAATATGGCAACTCATGCCAAAATGACACATCATGGATAGTGTACATAGGAGGGTCTCTCAAATCTCTTGCCCACCCTTAGATATCCCAGGTGCACCTCCAAAATCGAGCTTCCTCTTCTACGAGCTAGAGGAAGCTCGGTCCTTCTTGTCACTTCGACCACCTCCCCTTGGGCTCTGAAATGACAAAAATCAAATGTCAAATCCTACAGGAAATTATAAAAGTATAAAACACAATTTAAAAATCAAAATTATGTTTGCAAATCTTAAATATCTCACCTAAATCGAGACCGTAAGTGGTGAGCGAGATACCCTCCTCTGTGATCCAAGTCTCTACGCAATGCCACCCTGCAACATTTAAATAGTAAGATAACTCATACAATTTACGTCCTATGTTAATTTTCGTTAATATTGCACAAGATTTTGTTACACCAAAATCGTGTACTCTTAATCCATGTGTCAACCCTTTGCCTAATCCCCAAACTCCCCTCTGCTAAATTGGAATTACATTGAGGTTATTTCTTCCTTTTTTCCCTCTTTAGGAAGGTCGATGCTCTTTCCCTTCATGCTAGGTGCACCGATGGCACTTTTCCCCTTCATGCTAGGTGCGCCGGTGCCGGCACTCTATATCCCACTGCTAGGTGTGTTGATGGTGCCTTTTCCCTTTTTGGAAAGTGCGTCGGTGGTGTTTTGAGGGAAAAAAATGGAGCTTCGCGACCCTTCTTGAAGGTGGTTGAGGTGGATATTTATCCCTATCATTTAGGTGAGGTGGAATTCATTTCCTAACCTATAGGGAACATCCCTTAGATCCCTCCTCCTAATACTCAACCTATTATACCCCTTTAGCCTTATAAATTAAACCCTCTCTCCATTTGGAAGGGAAGAAGGACTATGGTACTATTATGCTGGTGGAATTTCTAGGTGATCCCTATCATCCATTGGGAGGATTACTAGCTTGCTTTGGAGGTTTGGCTTTGGCTTGGATTGTTGGATGGAGTATTGTAGCGTTAAGGCTAGGTTGTGATGTTCTCTCCTATGTAATTGTATGTATCTCCTTGATTACATTAATACAAATCTCTTTCCATGAATGTTATTATGTTAATGATGTTTAGATATTTCTTCCTTAACTGTTAGCTTAGATCAATTCATGTTTGGATACACATGTACTGTTTGCTTGTTTCCACTTTCTTTACAGAGTTTTGCAGCTAAAAATCTGAAGATTCTGGAGCTTGGATCAACAAAGAGAGAAGAGGATTTTCATATTGCAAGTAAGTGATCTATCTGATTAACTTGCATTTCTAATTGATCTAGGAAAGTAGGTTGTATTATGTACTTGATTTGTTCTAGATCCACTTGGACTAGGGAGATTTGGCTTGAGTCCGCTTGAGTAGATTTATCCGATAACATATTTTCATAAACTAATCAATCTCAGCATCAACACAACAGGATGGTCCTCGGGGTTGGCAAGTGGAGCATTCGACTGGTCCTTGGGGGTGCCAGGTGGAGGAGTGGGCTGGACAACCTGCTCTGATGCTAGGGTGGATGGCATAGCAGAGGATGTAGCCACATCGACATTGTCTACAAAACTAGGGGTCATGGCGAGAGAGGGGATGGACTGGAGTGGGCGAAGTGGTTATGTATGACGATAAACCCCAACTAGTTGTAGAATGGAATAGGCCACCCTAGAAGGGGAAACGAGGGTGGTGGGGGAATATGGGGGAGGGGGATGAGGTCTAGGATGGGGTGGAGGGATGGGTGAATGTGGATAAATGGTGTATCATGGTCAGAGGNAACATGGGAAATTGCAAGGGAGGGGGTGTATGGGTGGGGAGGGGGTGGATGGGTGAGCAAAGGTTGTGACGAAGAAGGGGGATTTGGATGGAAGTGTGGTGGTGGATGAGAGCTAAGGGATGGATGGAATGAGGTGGAGATGGATGTAGGGAAAGGGACATGTATGCCAAGGGATACACCTGGAATATATGGTGGGAAAAAGGCAGTCGATGGAGAGATAGTGACACCGACGTTCCTATGTGCTTGGACCTACATACATATTCATGCCCTCGTATATTAGTACATAAAAAATATAACTATACAAAGATAAGACATCAAAACTGAAATTAAATTTATACTTTATTACACGATACCTGCACATGAGGGCATCTACTGATGCCCGATGGGGATGGCTAGTCACTCAATTCTGTAGACACTTGTGGAAACACAAAAATATTTAGATTCAATTACTAAATATTAACTACATTGGATGACAGCATTAAGTACTAACATTAAATTTAATTACTGAAAGAAAACTACCTATGTGTATGATGTCACGATATCCTCTGCAATTGCCATGGCTCCATATACATTGAAGGAACCAACATCCCCCCACCCAAGTGTTGGAGACTCAGCACTGAATAGTTGTACATTAAAACAAATCAAGTCATCAACATCTAATTTTAAGTTAAATTTATTAGAATTTATGAGATTACATAACGTATAATCAATACTTGAACATTAAATAAAACATTAACTAACCTGTTGTAGGTATCTCTCTGTGGCATGCTCCTACGTGGGAACATGGCATGGATTCCCATAGTGAGAATAACGATGTGGCACTAGTCCCGTCCTGCTAGATGGATAATCATAGCTACCACCTATAGCTGCTCTCCCTCGCCCACCACCAGTAGACCGTGCAGAAGCGTGTCTCTCAGGGTGGTCCTTCTTGCTCTGTGAGGACATAGCCACAAATGTGGTATGCTTGAGAAGGTGTCGTGTGGCACATTTGAAGGACTCATGGATCTCATCTAGCCCGCTACCTAACCCAGGGGGTTGAGGAAGCGAGTTTCGATCTCGCCTAGGTGCAAGAGGTCCTTTGAGTGGGTTTCTGTGGGCATGAGGTCGACCTTGGGCTAAGCCAAAACCGACACCCTGGAACTCAATGATGTCAAAGTAGTTCACATGGAACCCTAACACAAACTCGGGCCACAGTTCCTTAGAAAATACCATGGGACCTCGACATTGTTGCATGGAGGCTTGTAAAAAACCATGAACTATATCTTCCTCCATTTTTCTTTCCATGGCTAGTAATTACACTAGTCCATGCAAACTCGCCTCTTCCTCACATCTGGAGGCTGTCCTATTCTCGAATATGTAAATTTTCTCCACAGTTGAGATTTTGTGATATTCAGGTTTTTTATATCTTCTTTGGACATACCAGTGGCATAATGTTCTCTCATTCAAGACCTATATTAGCTCAAATTGGTTATTTCACTATGGGCAATGTTGATAGACTCGATTATGTTTTGTAGTGATGTGGCGAGGGAAACCCGAGAGGGTTCCCTGGGTTTATTCGGTTCATCACTCAATATTGTTAACTGGTTTAAATCCCCATGTAATTCATCTTCGGGGCTTTCTGGTGGTTCACCAAATCCATCTTCGGGGTTTTCTTCATTTAATTTAGGGTTTATTGGGTCCTCTGATTGGTTTGTTTCACTCCTTTGTTGGGATGGTTCATTGGTATTTGTCATTATGTATAGGTAATGTATCTGCAATATCAAATTTGTTCCATTTCAATTCATTTGCAATTTTTTTTTTTAATTTTATATTTTATTTGAAAAACAATGAAAAACATTAAATAAAACAAAAAAAATACAACAAAATGCAAAAACTACTCCACCTACCTTATTCCAACGGTCATGGGTATAGTTTCAGGGTGCTTGGACACTTCTTTTGGGCTTTGTGGGTGTCTTTTTGGCCTTCTTAGATGTCATTTTCGGGTGTCTTGCACGCTAACGGGTTGTGAGTGAATAAAATTGTTCATTGTTTGCTTGTTTTTTAAAACACAGGGACGTGTGTGCATCCCTATATGTGTACGCACTAAACATGTGTGTGCGTCCATATATGTATGTGCTCCCATACACGCGTGTGCGTCATTTGGGGTGCGTGCATGCTCCTATTGTCCACATTGGCAATCCGACATGGAGGTTCACCTTTGCCGAAGCAGGAACGCGTGCACGCGTCCAAGTGTGCATACGCGTTCCTATTTTTTTTCCACTAGCGCACTCCCATTGCATCATAATTGAGTAGCAACTTCTTACAAACACCCTTATTATATATTTATTTAAATTAATTTAAATTATAATTAATTTAATTATTTTTATATTATATAAAGTTACGAAAAATATATTCATATTTATTTTTTCATATTTGTTGTATGATGAGATTTAAACTATATAGTTCATGATATAATGAAGTAATTGTTGTTTTCAATATAAGATAAGTCATGTAATAAAATATTAAATGAAATACTCAATTTCTCATATTTATAGTATTATAAAGTTTGTAAATTAAATTGTAATATTTAAATTATAAATATTTAAATTTTTTTTATAAACATATTATTATGTATTTTATGATGTAAATAATCAATTTATATTAGATAATTTTTGTAAAGTTTTATGGGTGGAAATGGGTTTTTCATTTGTGTGAGTCTATGTCATTGAGAATGAAAAACACTTTCTCTTATAGTACCTTTGTTATTGAAAATGAAAAACACTAGTACCTTGCTTACACACCAAAATTGGTCTCAAAAAGGTTAATCATCATCATCTCATCAATAATGTACTTCATTTAAATGTATTACTCACTTTCTCATCTTTATTATATTAAAACATTTGTAAATTAAATTATTATACATTTTTTAAAATATAAATTTTATTATAAATATTAAAATGTGTATTTTTTTAATTTAAAATAATTTTTATTTATTTATAATTTTAATCCTATTTTTTTATCTTATAATTATGTCATACAATATTAAGTTGTTTAGAATTATATATTCAGGATTATATAAATTAAATTCAATCTTAGACACTAAAAAAATATCAATTTATTAATTTTCTATTTACCAAATCTATGATAACTTAGAAATTACCACCATCATCATTATCAATATTTTTGTTTATATAAATTAAATTCAATCTTAGTCACTAAAAAATATATCAATTTATTAATTTTCTATTTACCAAATCTATGATAACCTAGAAATTACAACCATCATCATTATCAATATTTTTATTTATTCGTTTTCATAGTAAAAATCTATAAGTATTCAATCTTTATGTTATGTCTTTTATGTATCTTTCTCAAGTTAAATTTTAATATATTTTAATTTTAATTTATAAATTTTCTAATAACTTAAAAAAAAGAAGCATTAGTTACTAAGAAATATTTTAAAATATCAATTTATTCATTTTGTATTTGTTAAATGCATAGTAAAATCTATAAGTATTCATCTTTATTTTTATTTTATTTTTATGTAATTTTAAAACTAAATTTAAATATATTTTAATTTTAATTTTTAATTATTTTACTAATTTATTTTTTTAAACCGTTTTTATTTTTCATATTTTATTAGTACATTTTAATTACTCATAAACATATATATTAATAATTAATTAGTTTAAATGGTAGTCATTGTAAATTAGTATATCATTTAATTTTTTTTATTATATATAACTTAAAAATGTCAATTTAATGTAAAAAATATTAGTTGATTTATTTTTGTTTATAGTTAATGATGTTATATTTTTGGTTATTATATAAATATTTTATGGAAACTTTATTGATAGTCATTGATAATATCTATTGATGATGATGATGGTTAACATCTACTGAGACTAAACTTTGGCCTATCGGACTGAAAGAAACAAATCAATTCGTTTGTTTTAATATTGTATTCCTATGTTCAAAGAGCTTGGTGAGAAGCGTCCCGAGCTCACTATAATTTTGACAAGTTAAAATGCTAGGAAGGTCGGTATTGCAACAAAGATTATGAAACTAAGATCTAATGTGAGTGTACACATGGCACTCTAAGAGGAAGTGATTTTCATCTTCAATGTTCCTATTCTCACAGAGACAATAGATCATTTCCTCCCATGGTGTTTTAGGAACTGTCTAGCAACATGTTTCACTATGGAGCTCATGATAGTTCGTTCTTATCTTGGCTTTATTTTTTTTCTTTGAACTGGTTAATACAGAGAGATAATTTTGATCTTCTAGAGTATGGTTGATGACCTTCTTATAATATCTTAATTCTCTTTTAGCCTCTAAATCTTTCTCACACCACAATTTCTCTTTAAACTTAGAAACTTAACAATATTTTTAATGTTATTAATATTTTGCAATGCAACATTTTCCTCGATCTCCCAATGGTTTAACAAGGCCCTGGTATCTTTATACCAACCTCGCTTGAGCCTTAGGTGGTTTTGACTGGAATTAAAAGCTAGCTTAGGAAGTTTATGGTCTCCCATATTATTGATTTTGTGTTTGTACAACATGAGCCTAGTCATAGCTAGGCTCTCGATAGGGGAAAGACCCACTTCTATAAGGATAATAGGATATGGTGTAGTGCTTTTAATTTTGAGGTTATACGTTATAAAACGCTTCTAGATTTGCTCAATCTTCCTTCAGGATTCTCTAGAGATGTTGCAACCCCAAACCTCACAACCATACAAGATAACATGAGTGACTAAAGTTTCAAAGAGGAGCTTCTTTTTATCCCACATCACAAGGTTTGTTGCTTTACAATTATTTTCAAGACCAAAATAAGCTTTCCACCCTCCATTAATCCTTTTCTCAATGTTATAGTTCCAGTTGAGCTTGTGATGAATATCAATTCCTAGGTATTTGTAAGAAGACACTTCCTCCAAGTTGTTATTGCCATACACAAAATTAATGTAAGTGCCCTTCTTGAATTTGATAATCATAACTTTTGTTTCGTAAGTATTGACAGTCATACAAATATAAAGTAATTTTAATTGATTAAGAATTTATCTCTTACAAATAAATAAATTTGCAATCTAAACCCTAAATTAATTCCATTAACTCATTGTTATATATGATTAAGTTTTTATTTTCACAAATAACTTGTCATTTAATAAATATCTAAAAAATAAAAATAAGAGCGATCTAACACAACATTCTATTAATATGTAATGCATAATTTAGATTTATAAACTTTAAAGAAGGTTATAATTTAATTGACTTTAAATTGTTTGATTTATTTATATATATTTTTAACTATTTATTTAGAGACCTATTCTATCAACCTGGATTTATTTATGTGTTTTTAACTATTTATTTAGGGACTTATTTTATCAACCTGACGTTGGACTTGTTTGGAGCAATTGCTTGTTAATTAATATTTTAATTTTAGAAGTTTTTTTAAATAATGAAAAAATTCTTGGCTAGGGGAGAAAATAAATAATAATGCCAATCAAATTACAGTAATGATGGTGATAGACTAAATTCCATCACTTCACATTACAGCACTGATGGTGGAAGACTAAGATAGTTGCGTAAAATAGAATATCATGACCTTTTCAATGCCCACCATCCAGATTCGTTGCATTTCTAAACGTACGGCTTCCATTCACGAAATTGTCGTAGAACACACATGGTTCCATAAGCCATAGTCCAAGGGAATGTAGAATCGAATCATGACTTCTCGTCCAGATTCATTGCGTTCTAAACATATGGCCGCCATCTACGAAATCTCAAATGGGAAAGGTTATCGTCAAAATAGATGACATCAGAGAGAATATCATAACTATGTTATCTTCAACCACAATTTTCAAGCTGTGGGATTCATTTCAACTGACGTGGACTCATGTGGCCTATACAGTTGTCCCTTTATGCATGTCAAAAGTCTTGGGGTTAGGTGGAGTCATGCCATGTCATTGCCTTGGATAACCTACCTAAAAGACCACTAAAGATTCCAATTTGATGGGAAAACCATGTGCCAACGTAGGCAACGGGTTATTACGATGACCTAAAATTTCTACATAGGTATTGGGACATTTTGTTAAAATTATTGGGATTCATTTTGTTGAGCAATATCTTATTAGATTTATTTATAAAGGGAGATTTTTAATTGTAACAAATAAGGTGATATTGTAAGTATTGGGGTAGGGAATATATGAATATGATATGGGGTTTATAGGTATCGGGGTATAAAAAGGAGTTTCTGGTAAAAATAAGGAATATATTGTAAAAAAAATGGTTTTTTAATTGGAAATATGTGTTGAAGAGGGGGCTTATGGTTTCTCTAAATAAAGACCCAATAATTGAAATAAAAAAATTAATTCTTATTTGGTAATAAAAATTACATTTAAATTTAGAAGTAATTGAAGTTTCACTTTAGTTCATTGTTTGGGAATTATGACTATGAACTATTTTAACAAGGGTTTTGATTCATATTAAAACACGATAAAGCTTTCTTATATATAATCTAACTTAATAAATATCATCTCTTAATATCAAACATATGAATTGAAAAATTGGTTTATCCAATGAACATGACGCCTCATGGGATTTGGAAAAGAGTGTAATTAAAATGATTAATCAAATTCCAAAAGTGCATTCATTGTGAACCAAAAGTATAAAAGTATATTAATTGAGGTTGAAGCAAAGTATAAAAGTATAAAAATTGTGGTTGAGGCAACTATTTCTATCTTGGGTGCAATAATCATTGGGACGATAAATCACTTATACACATTAAGTAGAAGGTTAATCAATATATCAATAAGAGCCACGAGGTGGCAATGTCCCCGAAATTGCCATATGTTGTAGCTAAAAGAGGGAAGCTAAAGAAGAAAGAGTCTAGGTAGATAGATAAAATGTTTTGAATTCATTTATGGATATGGTTGATAGAAATAGTGTTTGTGCAAACCATCAACTCGTTTCTAGCTAAACTACTTTTTAATGATGTATTGCTTGACTATATCAAAAACAATATCATAGTATGATGAACTGAAAACTCATAAACAATACGATATATTTATCACCCATACCCTTGTAGATATAATGGTTCACTGTAACACCATAACATAGACACTTGATATTAATGTCTAAGGATACAATAGAGAAATCTTTAGAATATTATGGCATAATGTTTATATATCTTATAGAAACACTAATGTTCAACAAATTACAAATAACACATCAACTCTATGGCTTTAAATTGAGGTGACACATTAAGGGTTTAAAACACAAGGATGATAGGTACATGCTTTGATTTCTTATTCTAGTGATATTTAAATTATTAAGTACTTATTTAATTGTTAGAGACTATATCTTAACTCAACTATTTTTGAAAAGTCGATAAAAAATCTCTTGACTCAAAAGTGAGTTGTTACTTAAAGACCACACACGTGCCCATTTTACATATTTTGGAGCAACCTATAGTTGTATTTGACATTGTTGAAATTTTTACCATAATTATTTTCCTTGCATAATCCAATGGATGCATATGAATTGAGATCTTTTTATGTGTCAAAGAATTTTATTCATACATACTGTTCCTTCTCCCCAGGGGGGCTTCCTAGACTAAGACAAGTGGAAGGAGAGTTTTTCCCTTGAACCATGATTCTAAAATGTATTTGTTTCACTTGAACGAGGACTAGCTTAAACAAAAGGCCTTTTAACCTTTGAATTGTTCATATGTCTTTGTTTTTTTTAGTACTTTGTAGAAACTTTATAATAATAGTGATAACAATAACAATAATCTATTTTTAAAAGTGGGGTACCTTTTGGTGTATGATATCTATTTTTGAAAGTCTACAAAGATATACACACCTTATGCCCCTTCAAATTTGAACTTGTGACTTCCTAGAAGGAAACCCATGTTCTTGATTGTTAAGCTAATTCAAATTGCATATATTCAAATATAGTATTATTATATATTCATAATTAAAACATAGTTTATATTTATAAGACACAACATCTATAAAGCAAAAGTTTTGGACCTCACTAAATATAATTCTTAAAAAAAAAAATCTTATATAAACAAAATACAATTTTTACATATTAATATTGATTTTTTTAATCAATATAGTAATCTCATTATTTAAAAAAAAAACACTTTCTTAAAATCATTTAAATACATTTATAAATATTAATATTAATTTTTATATTAAATGTAATAAATCCACAATAATAAAAGATTTTCACTCAGTTTTAAATCATTAAATGTTAACAGATTCTTCTAAATTTTGTAGATATATTACTCACAAAAATATTAGAAATTTCATTCTTTTAAATATTTGATTAGCAAAAATGTTAAAAACATGTTAACTAAATCCTCTTACATTTATAAATATTTTATTAAGAAGAATGTTAAAAACATGTTAACTAAATTCTCAGGTTAAACAAAATTGTTTGAAAAAGGTCAACTATATGCTTTTACTTTCCTAAATATTTCATTGGAAATTGCTAAAAACCTAAAACCTGGATTTGGTGGTTGTACTTGGAACATCATATTTTACTAATATCTTTACTATTGGCTTTATCTTGTAGAAAATCATTTGACATTGAAACTTTCCAGATACAACCCTAAAAATGTGAATTAAATATATTATATTGACGCCCTTTATATTTACTTTTTATCTATCTAAACTTTCAGGATATAACGTGACTATGTGCACAGTATCTTATTAAAAAAACTAAAATAAAATAAAAAACTAAAAAGCAGAACAAGTAGAAGAAAATATGTGAAAAAATGTCAAGTAGAACTGTTGCAAATCTACAATGATTCAGATGCTTGAGAACTACTACAAGATCAAAATAGAGAAGTATCATTAACAACAGAATGGTGTTCACCCAATCTCTTTCCTGGAAAAAGAGAGCGTTGTAGAGGTGTTGAGATTTCAAGGAAAGAGTCAAGATTGAAGGCCTCCAATTTTCAAAAGCATGTTATCCAAAATAAAAGACGACCATGCATATATTAAAAAGCTAATTTTGTTTTGACCAATAAATTATAATATAGTTTGAATATTTGAATTATTTATTTTAATCTTTTTTAAGGAAAAAAAAACGCAATTGTCTGTAAACAAAACAGAAGTTTCTTAAACTTTACTTTAGATAATAGAATAATCACAAAAACATCAAAGATGAGCAGCTGATCTTGAAAGTAGAAAAACTAATACAATATAACGAGTTCCAAGTAAGATGAGTGTTCGGAATGGACTCAAGATGAGTGTTCGGAATGGACGTAAGTTCCAAGTAAATCCTGAACAGGAGAGAGGGTTCGGAATGGACTCAAGATGTCTCTAAAAATTCAGAGAATAATAGGATGCTAAAAATTCGTGTGGTAAGGATGATGTCTTCCATTCCATGATGTATTAACTCTAGAAATTGGATGAGAGCATGGTTTGTCATACCCGAAGACCATGGTAAAATGATGTTATACATTATGTTTACATTGATAATGGCATTCACAGGTATTTTAGTTGGCTGGTTTTTTCAAAATGTTAAACAGTCATTAAGTAGATAACACTTCTCTCGCAACCAGAATGTGTACATATGGAAAGAACCAGTAGAAACAACACTTTTATGGCAAGCAATAACAACAATA
This sequence comes from Pseudotsuga menziesii, assembly GCA_001517045.1. Classification (NCBI taxonomy): domain Eukaryota; kingdom Viridiplantae; phylum Streptophyta; class Pinopsida; order Pinales; family Pinaceae; genus Pseudotsuga; species Pseudotsuga menziesii. The sequence goes on from LPNX010002771.1 coordinate 46,515, forward strand.
ACATTGATAACAAAGCTCTCTCAACGAAGATGCCAGCACTTCACATACCTGCATTGCCCACATACCAAGAAATGTAGGTTTTCATGCGGCACTAAGTTTAATATCTTGATACTGAATTGATACCAGATGGATGAGCAGATATAATTATTCCACCTACTACTCACTTTGTACTTTGGGATCCTACCCCATTGCCTTCAAACCTAAGTTGCATTTTCTTTCTTTTCTATTTTTTAACCCATTTAAATACACGGTGGATGAAACCCATAAAGCTAGATCAATCTAAGCACCGGATCCATTTACAGCAGTGGATCCCATCAATAAAGATGTATACCCAAATCCTAACGGAGGGATCTGGGAATTTGAAATATTGAAAGAGGTATTGTTTACGATGAGCATTATAGCCTTGCTGATACCAGCTACGCTGTGGGTCTTGGGACACAAAAACCCAAAGCAACGTCATGTCGACCAAACCAATAATAAGCTTAAAAAATAGACATTTAAGAAACTAAAAAATAAAAAAATAATACACAACCTTAGTCTAACTACTATGTTTTTCTTAAATTAGTAAAAATTGCTTCAAATAATCTACCTAAGTGATTCATATATATCCCCTTGTCGGAGACATAATAAATTTATGAAGGGTTGAATAAACATATAAACTTAATAAGACATGAACAATCTATAAAGAAATAAGTTAAGGAAGATGTTCACATATAAAATCTTATAGCATTGATTTTATATGATCATAAATAAAAATCCTCTCTTTTGATATAGCTCATAATATTGATGATTAGAAATTTGTAAATTAGAAATCCATTCCACACATAGAGAGATTAAGAAAAATATACACATATAAAATTTAAAAAAGCTTATACAAAAATGCAATAAAATAAATACAATGCAAAATTTCTAAACTAAAGTCCATTGCATTTTATATGATCAATAGTAAATAAGTCAATAGTAAATAAAACCCTCTCATATAGTTCATAGATGATTAAATAATACCTTATATAGTTCATAGCACTATCTAAGTAAGCCAAAGATCAAATTATATAATTCTAGATAATACGTCAAGGATTGAGCAGTTGCAAGCAGTACAATATCTACATACATTTACATAATGTCCTTACGTATTTATATTTTCTATGTGATTGGATTTTAAAATACAATTTGTTTTATCTTTACTAATGCAATTGGTTACTAGTTTACAAGTACTATAATATCTACATACATTTACAGACTGTCTTTACTATGTATTTTCTATATAATCATATTTTAAAAAACAATTTGTTTGTTTGATTTTGTTAATGCAATTGGTTACCCATAAAACACATTAAAACTCCTTGTTCTATCCAATTTCACTATAACTAATATTATGATGATGATGATGATGATGGTTAACGTCCCCTGAGACCAAAATTTGGTCTATCGGACCTTGAAGAAGAGAATTAACTAGTTTGTTTTAGAGTGATATTTCGATGCTCAAAGAGCTTGGAGAGAAGCGTCCCGAGCTTACTATAATTTTGACAAGCTAAAAGGCTAGGAATGTCGGTATTGCAACAAAGATTATGAAACTGGGATCTAATGTGGGTGTATGCAGGGCACTCTAAGAGGAAGTGATTTTCATCTTCAATGTTCTTACTCTCACAAAGGTGGCATATCTTTTCTACCCAAGGAGTTTTAGGGACTGTCCAACGCCCAGTTTCGCTGTGGAGCTCATGCGAGTTCGTTCTTATCTTAGCTATATTAATTTTTTTTCTTAGGATTGATTAACACAAAGACATAGTTTTGATCTTCAAGAGTAGTGTTGATGACCTCCTTATAATATCTTAATTTTCTTTTGGCCTCTAAATCTTTCTCACACCACAATTTTTCTTTAAACTTAGAAGCAATAATATTTTTAATGTTATTAATATTTTGCAATGCAACATTTTCATCGATCTTCCAGTGATTTAACCAAGACCTGGTATCTTTATACCACCCACGCTTGAGCCTTAGGTGATTTTGGCTGGAGTTTAAAGCTAACTTAGGGAGTCTATGGTCTCCCATTATATTGATTTTGTTCTTGTACAACAGGAGTCTAGTCATGGCTAGGCTCTCGATGGGGGAAAGACCCACTTCTATAAGGAGAATAGGATAGGGTGTATTGTTTTTTATTTTGAGGTTGTAAGTTATAAAACGCTTCTGGATTTGCTCAATCTTTCTCCAAGATTCTCTAGAGATGCTGCAACCCCAAACCTCACACCCATATAAGATAACAGGAGTGACTAGAGTTTCAAAGAGGAGCTTCTTTTTGTCCCACATCATGAGGTTTGAAGCTTTACAGTTATTTTCAAGACCAAAGTAAGCTTTCCACCCTGCGTTAATCCTTTTCTCAATGCTATAGTTCCAGTTGAGCTTGTGATGAATATCAATTCCTAGGTACTTGTAAGAAGACACTTCCTCCAAGTTGCTATTGTCATACACAAAATTAGCGTATGTGTCCTTCTTGGATTTGATAATCATAACTTTTGTTTTGTCAGTGTTAACAGTCATAGCCATTGTAGAGCAGAAATCTTTAAGAAGAAAAAGTTGTTTATCAAGATCGGAAGAACACCTTGCCATAAGGACAATATCGTCAGCATAAAGAAGAAGGTTGATGACTATGCCAGCTAGGATCATACCAGCACAGCCTGCTTCTTCTAAACAACTCTCTAACTTATCAATGTAAATGCCGAAAAGGGTAGGGGAGAGGGGGCAACCTTGTTTAACTCCGATATTACACTTAATATCTTTCGACCACCCCTCATTACTTTTAAACTTGGCAATTACATTCTCGTAGAGCCTTATCGCAGCAGCTCTTATGCTTTTGTTTATTTTTCTTTTATTTTTTTCAATCTTCTTAAAAATACTTTAAAACAAATTTTTAACACTTGTTTCAATCTTTTCATTTTTTAAAATTTCTTAAAATTACAGAACCTTTGTTTTAGTCTTATTTATACACTTTGTAACTAAAAGCATTACATAACCCATATAACGAGGTCTATGCCATCACTTATATTTCTTATGGTATAACTCTCCAAACCAATGAAATCCTTCATTGTAATTAAAGGCTATATGCTTTTGTTTCACCTATTTGTGTTTGTTTTAAGCAATCTATATCTAAGCATTGTCAATATGCTTAGAGATGGATGGTTATTCATATTTTTCTATTTTATAACTAACATTTTTAGAGCAATATTGAATATGACTTATATTAATACGTTTTAAGCAATATTGAATCATTTATATCGTTGTAATTTTGATTGCTATCACGTTTTCCATCGTTGCACCATTCATTCTTAGTTATTAAATATATTTTTCTCAAATACCATAATTTGGTTGCTTCACCCAATTATTAATGTAAACTATATAGAAAGAAGAAAATTTTATTCTTATAAATTTCCTTAATTTTAAGCCTATTATATATATTTATTTCATGTCCTCATCTATGCATGTAAGTTACTTGATTTGTTTGGTTGGTTTAGAAGAAGATGATAGAAACTTATGTCTGTGATTGTTTTATTTTCATGTTCTAAATTTCACGTAAGCATTAAAATACTTGGGTTTCCTTCTAAAACCTCATAGCTACCTAATCTCATATTGGAGGTAACTAATCAGAAAAATAGAAGGTAGAATCAATTTGTGGTGTAATAAATGGTTGTCTAGAAGTGGGAGATTAGTACTTGTAAAATACATTCTAGAAGTGACTCCATTCTATTAGATGTCCTTAGCATGGATTTCGAAAGGTATCATAGAAAGCATAAAGAAATCATGTTATAGGAAATCCGTTGGTAAGGCAAGAAGGATCATCTCAATATCCCTTGGGTCAAGCGGCAACTGTGCGCCAAACCAAAAAGTCAGGGAGGTTGGGGATTAAAGAATTTTTTCTCTTTTCTAAAGCATTGGATATGAAAAGTGTTTGGAGGCTTTTTAATGGCTCAAGTCTAAGGTAGAATGTGGTATGGTGGAAGTATACTTACCCCAAATTTGTAGAGGAATGGATTTGAAGGCTAAGGAAAAACTATCATAATGTATCTATCTTATGGAGATCTCTTAGCTTTTCCTCTCCTCTTATTGAGAAATGGTTGGTATGGAAAATGGGAGATGGTTCAAGAGTCATATTGGGAGTGGATTGTTGGGTTGGAAGCCGAAATTTTTGTATCTTACCTAACCATATGGTTCTTAGGCTTAGATATTTGGGGCTTTTCAAACTATCTTAGATTGTTGATCGAGAAAATTCAAATATTTTTTAACAAGGTTGTATTTCGGCTCAAATCCTAAGCTTTTCAGGAGAGGAGACTCAAAAATGGAATTCCTTGGTGAATCATTTAAAAATGATCATATTAGGTTACAATATTCAAGCAATACGCTGGTTTGGATATTGGGTCCTTTTGAGATTTATACACCTAAAGAGGGTTATATGACTTTAAGCTCATATGGGAATTTGATTTCTAAATGTTGGCTGTGGAAAAGTATTTGGCGCTTAAATTGTTTCCTAAAATAAAAAAATTTCATGTGGTGCCTTCTAAATAACAAGTCTTTAACATGGGATTGGATGCAAAAAATATTCATTCATGGGCCAGGTAGGTGTCCTCTCTCTTGCCAGAATGAAGAAACAAATTTACATATCAAAATACATTTCCCATATACTTTACAGCTATGGAAGGAACTAGATCATGATGGTCTCCAATTATAGAAAGGTGAGTGGATAATTCACATGGAATATTAAGGAATTATTACAGAACAACTTCACAACTTTTTATATGAATATTTGAATCTAGGCTACATATCCCGATGTTGCTGACATTACTGATCACTCTCCTTACCGATTACTCTCTTGTTTTTGGTTCAATTCTATTTTAATCATTAACTCTTTTGAAACTGGTGTAATTGAAGAATCTCAAAGTTTTTTTGCAGTATACTAAAACGAACTAGTTGGAATTTTTCTTGAAGTGGAGACTTTAGAAGTTTTATGTGATCTTTGAATCATATTTTGAACCTATGAAAGATCTTACTCATTGAAATGATTTTTTTGAAGATTGTTTGTACTGTTTTCTCCCACGGCATATGACTATATTGCAGTTTTTTTAGACATGCATGTATGAAAATTGTGGAGTTTTGGTGATCATTTACAGTATTTCAAAGAGAGACATACAATTGTTTTCTTCTCTTAATATGTTGTAGGAATGCTCTTTTTGAACATTTTTGTTCTGTCTGGAACATGTTGCTGCCGCAACCTGCTTCCCCAATTTTAGTTTTTTACGTAAACTCAGGGACCCCTCCTTGTCATTGGTTGCTCAAACCCACTGGTTGAAAGTTTGGCG
>LPNX010002771.1:59704-112529 GCA_001517045.1 Pseudotsuga menziesii
AACGCTCGTTGTCCACTTCCTCTCTTCCCATGCTCGCCCGCCGTTGCGGCTCCCCGAAAATTACCCATACAATACCTGATTTTATCCCACCCGACAGCCTTTGCTCTTCATAGGTTCCGCCCGTAAAGCCAGGCCAATTTCCATGTGAATATTTTACTAGGGTTATAAAATTTTGATGTTCGATGTCTCAAATTAGTGGATAATGCGCCTAAATTTCGTGCAGGGAGAATCACAAGAGTCACGAGGGCGGCCTGCGGCAAGGAAGGAGACAACCCAAACTGAAGACAAAGGTGCCACTGAAGCGTTTCAGCAGTTACTGTCATAGGGCAAAGCGTTTATTCAAATGATTGAAGAAGACGAAACGGCCAGGAGAGAAGCTGAGTCGACAAGAGCGTTGAAAGGTCACGCGCTGAGGGAATCCAGGGGACATCAGTTGTTGTTTAAATAATGGGAAGCGAGAGAGGAGAAGGGCTTTTTCCCTTAGCAAATTTTGTAACTGTGGACTCGGAAGAGGAACTATTTCGTTTTTCGAAGTAAACTGCAATTTTTCCTGCTAGAAGGAGTAAAGAAGTGAAATGTACCAATGCTATCCAATGAATGATGCTGAAGAGGAATTCTTTCGGGTTTAGCTGTATTTCATGCGCTGTGAGGATAGTTAATGTTTTGAACCGAAGTTCTTGTTAATTATTCTGCATTCTTTTCTGGGATACATTTGCACTATGAGTAATAATTGCTGTTATAAAATGATCGGTTGACTGGTTATTTAAATATTTGTAGTTCATGTGCTTTGGGAAAAGTATCAGCTATCCGTAGTTTTCTTACAGTATGTGACTCTTTATTGCTCATTTAAAATGATAGCCTCGCTCCCTAGGGATAGTTTAGATAATTAGTCTTTCCATTCGTATCTGGTTTGTTTGCTTGTGAGCATAAGACGAGAGGTAAGAACCTGCGCAGCACTTTGTGACCGCTCCCTGCAATTAAATTAGCCTGCATTTAATTAGGCATGTGCATTGCATATATTAAGTCAAAAATACAAATTCCGGTGGACCGGGCCGCAACCGGTAAACCCTCGTTGTTACTTTGACCTACGGTGACCGGACCGCAAACCGGACGGATTCCCTATACCAAACAGTCAGCGGGCTAGTTGAGAACGCTGATTGGGGAGAATCCTTTACTGTTGCCGCCTGCGATTTTCCAGGCCTCAACAGAACACTAATAAATGTATTTTCTTTTCTAAAATGGAAATAAAAATATTTTTTTCCATGAAAAAAAATCTTAATTTCTGGTTCAAAACCATGGTTAATATTTTATATTTAATTTCATTGAATTTTTAATTCTTATTCCTACCTCTGATGATAAAATTTGAAAACACATTGATTGCGTTATGGTGGATGGGAAAAAATAAAAGAAATACTCCATCTAAATATTTATCATTTGAAAACACACACGTTAATTGCATTATGGGGTGTGCGAAAAAAATATAAAAAGAGCAATTCCATCAAAATATTTATTTTGGTGTGAAATGCTTATTTCAATTGTCGATTTTGAAGGGTTTAGGGTAAAGTATTTTATTGATATCATAGAAATGGCCAAATAATCTCCTATGACAAAATATTATCCTCTATCCACTTTTTGGTGACTTCACATAACTCTGCATTGGAGAATCGAAATTCCCGTCTGTCTTTGGTTTCATACCATGGAAAGCACAACATAATTCAGTAGGCTCGGGATCATACAAGATTTGATAGTTTTTGCAATGGAAGTTTCAACATTGAGCATCATAGAATTAGATAATCGAGGGAATTTCTTCAATCATGGTCTCCCAAACTAAAGTTTCTAAGAGGAAAGAAAACAAAAATCTTTTATGGACATCAATAAAAAAAATATATGTGACAAAATCATATTTAAAAATGCCAACCTATATGTTGTAGGAACCTATATAGAAACTACACAAATAAATACACCTTCATCATTTCTTTACCTCTCAATCATGTTTCCAGTAATTCAAATGCATCAACATGTTGCTTGACATTTATGCAAATGTATCAATTCCTTGTCTCACCTACATACTTTTAGTTCCTTTAGGGTATCATACCCTATTGTTTGCATTATTGTATCTCTTGAGGGTAGTATTTTCACTCAATTCAATAACCAAACCACTAAGTGTCATTTTTCAAAATGAAATTAATATGGACCTTGGTGTCCAACACCTTATACCTTCAATACTTACTTAAGTTGAAGAAATCATCATATCTAGAGTAAGCTTGATTTTGCAAGTCAGAATTGCTAGAAGTGGGAATACAAATACAATGGCCACACAATTAGTTTCCCATGGTATATTTTTCAACTTGCATGTTACCTCACGTGCCATCATGGAGATCTTGACATCTTGGTTGTGAAAAGACATGGAGCAAAGGGATTTTATTATTATTTTTATCTGACAAAATCCCATGTCATCAATGCATTTCTATATAAGATGAAATATAATGGATATTATCGTAATGACTGGAGTATACCTTTCTATTTTCCTTCTTTCCCAATTTGATCTCCTTAAGGATGGAGTCTAAGGTTTTTCTTCTAGTTAATTTTCTTCTATCCAGTCAGATTCACGACCCTCCAAGTCAAACTCTATTATCTCAGGTTCTTCTTCATTTGGTTGAATTTCATTTGTGGGAACAATGTTAACATCTATAAATACAACATCCCAATGGCAAACAATCTTCTTAGTTACAAGATACAATCTTTAAAACCAATAAAGATACATTTTTTAGCCCCTATTTTTCTTTGGAATATGCTCATAAACATCACAACCAAAAAGTATTAACATGTTTAATAGAGGGTTTGTTGCTAGTCCATGCCCCATATGGAGTTTTTTCAATCAATGCTTATGTTGGTGATCAATTTACCAAATAAAATGCAGTACCCATTTCCTCTACCCAAGATTCATATGATAACCCTACACCACTAAGCATACTTCTTTACTTTTCCATCAGTGTCATTTTCATTATTCTACAACTCCATTATATTGAGGTGTGTATGGAGTAGTTATATTTCATTTATGCACTTCTTATAGAGTTTATTTAACTCATTTCCATAGATTTCCCAACCAATCTATACTCAACGTCTTTATTTTGCTCTATGTGGTTTTCTACAAGATATTTAAACTCTTTATATTTACCGAAAACCTTGGATATCTTACAGCGTAAATAGACCCATGTGTTCCTTGATATATCATCCATAAATGAAATATATGCATAGTTTTACCTAGTGATGGAATAGGAATAGGGCCAAACACATCACTATGTATTAGCTCTACTATTCATTTTTCCCTTGTAGATGCGTTAGATGGAATCTCACCTAATTCTATTCACCATATATACAATGCCAACAAAAATCAAAATCTAATGAGAAATCAAGAATACCTTCAACCAGGGAGGAGAAGCTTGATGGAGGAAAATTGATAGGAGGTAGGAATCTCGGGGTTTCAGCAGGACGGTGGTGGTTCAGTACCAACTGACGTGATGGTTCCTACTCCTCCTCGGGGGGAGAGGGACTGCGGAAGGAATGAAGCATTGGAAACAGAGTTGGCTGCAATGGAAACAGTAAATGACAAAGGAAAAGGAGTAATAGATGCCCAAACAATAGCCAAAGATGGGGAAGGAAGCAGCGGTACACAAAAGGAGGAAGCAAATAGTCAGGGTACAAGAAAGACTGGACAGTTTGTCCCAAAATCCAAAATGGTACCAAGATTACAGATCAAATCAGAAAGAGTTAGGGAGGACATTCAATATATGAAAGAAAGGGCCCTTGTAGGAAAATTTATGGGGATCTAGCCCATAGAAAAGACATTGGTATGGTGGATTAACTCAACCTGAAAACCCCAAGGACACTTTGACCTCCAACTGGGAGCAAAAGGGTTCTTCACCATGATTTTCTTCAATGAAGAGGACAGAACGAGAATATTTGAGAATGGACCCTATTTCTACAATTCGGCAAGCCTCTTCTTGAGGCCCTGGAAAGAGAGATTCTACCCTAACAAGGAAAATCTAACGATATCTCTAGTCTAGATAAGAATGTATTCCCTCCCAATGGAATACTGGAAAGAAGAAATCTTGATGGACATAGGGAATACGCCAGGGAACTTCATCAAAATCTCTAAGCAAACAAGACAGAGAAAATACATTTCGTATGCCAAAATTTGCATCTACCTGGACATATCAAGAGATTTACCAGATAGAATAGAGTTAACATGGGAAGATGAGGAATGGTTCTAGGCCATAGACTACGAGCAGATCCCATTCCGGTGTAGAATATGCCATGAACATGGGCATATTTTTAGAGACTGTCCCCAAAACAAGAGACCCGGAGGGAAAAAAGCTCAAGAACTTTAGGATGCGAAAGGATTCACCAAGATACAAAAAAAAAAAGAGGCAAGCAAGAAATATCTCAGGGCTGAAAGTCCACAAAAGAGTTCAGACCCAGAAAAGATTTGAGACCCTCCAGGAAGATCAGATAAAAGACACAGCCAAGGAAAATCCATAATCCATGAAGGAAAAATCCCAAGGAACACAACAAGAGGAGATGGGAAAGGATACCCAAGAAATAGGTAAGATGATGGACCCAAAAGAAAACCCTGATACTAAGAAAACAAATCCGGATCCCCTTCCACAGAGCTGACATGAGGAAACCCTGACAGATTCAAGAACGGGGGAAGTAGGATCTGAAGATATGGAAATAGAGGACCTGGACCTGGATAGAATGGAAGCAGCCCGCTCAGACAAAGATCCAGCTCTGATCCCCCCAAGCAAGTATATCTCCTAGAGAAAGCCATCATCCAAGCTAAAAACACGAGTTCCCTTGAAGTAGTGGCTAAATCGCTTAAAGTTACAGAAGGTAAGAAAAATACAAAGAAAGATAAAAGAGGGAGACCCAGCAACATCCAAAGAGTCAAAGAAATAGGAGAACAACTGGTGGCTTCAGGGCAGTATCCAACTATAGATGCAGCCCTATCCCCTTCCAATTGACTCTGTCTTTATGCGGATCACAACTTGGAATATAAGAGGCTGTAATAGTGCTCTTAAGAAGCGCCTTCTTAAAAGAAGGATCGACAAATACAAATCAGGAATTATTTTCCTACAAGAAACAAAATTCTCAAGAGAAGAACTTGCAAGTATAACTCAAAAAGTTTGGAAGGGTTGTGAGTTAGTTGCAGTCGATGCCAGGGGTGCAGCAGGTAGTATGGGAATCATATGGGACCCTCATGTGGTACTCTTATCATGTTTCCTCGCCACCACATGCACTCTCTCTGATGAATTCCACATCCTTGGGACTAGAATAAGGGGCTTCATCTCTAATGTTTATGTCCCCCTAAGGGTGGATCAGAAACCGGAATTTCTGGAATCCCTCGTAGAACTAAAAACACTAGTTCAGGACAAGGCTTGGATTATTGGAGGAGACTTTAACCTGATAAGAAGTCTCGACAAAAAAAAGGAGGTATATGGAATCTAAATGCTATAAGTACTCTCTTTAATAACACCATCATTGATTTGGACCTGATATATGTCAGAACTTCCAATGGTATTTTTACCTGGAATAACAAGCATACAGGAGACAGAGGAATAACATGTAGACTAGAAAGATTCCTGCTCTCAGAATCGGTCATGATGGTGGAGGGAAACCTCAAAGCGATTGTCCTACCAGTGACAGGGTCGGACCACTGGCCCATTTGTCTGGAATGGGACAATGTTGGAGTCAACCCCCAAAGACCATTCAGATTTGAGAAATTCTGGCTCCTCCAACCGGACTTCCAAGAGAAACTCAAAGAATGGTGGGAGAACTCCCCTCCTATTAGGGGCACTCGTATGTATCAATTTCAATAGAAAATTAAAATCCTTAAAGACCACATCAAAAATTGGAATAAGGAGTCTTTCGGCAACATATTCCACGAAAAATAGGAATTAGAGCTCAAGATCAAGCAACACTAGTCATATGTTATGATCCACGGTTACACTGAAGAACTGAGGCTCCAGGAAAAGACTATGATGCAGGACTTCAACCAAAGAGAGAAACAAGAGGAAGTTTACTGGAGCCAAAAGTCCCAAATTAAATGGCTCCAAGAGGGGGAGAAAAACACTAGTTTTTTCCACAAAGCGGCCATTCAACACAGACAGGGAAACATGATGGATAGAATGAAAAAGGAGGATGGAAGTATTGTCGAATCCCAAGAAGATATGGAGAACACCTTGAACTCATACTTCGCCAAGATCCTCCAGGAACCGAAAAGAAATAGAGAGGTGCTAAGTCACATTCCCAAGCTCATTTCTGAGGATCATAACTGAATTCTCGAAAAATCCATCGAGATGGTAGAGGTCAAAAATGATGTTAAACAAATGGCTAAAGATAAAGCACCGGGTCTAGACGGTTTTACCACAAAAATTTTCCACGTTGGCTGGGAATGGTTGAAGGAATAAATATGGGCCCTAGTGGAGGATTCCAGGAAATCTGGGAGCATGCTCAGAGCTCTCAACTCGACTTTCCTAGCCCTTATTCCAAAAGAAAGTGGAACAGAGGACCCAAGAAAATTAAGACCGATCTCCCTGTGTAATGTGATCTACAAAATCATCTCCAAGGTAATTGCTAACCGTATTAAACCACTCCTTCCTCTTATCATCTCTCCAGAGCAAGCTGGGTTCATGGAAGGAAGACAAATCCTGGATGGCATTATCCTGGTCCATGAAACTATCCATTCCCTCAAAGCAACAAGAACTCCAGGTATGCTTCAGAAACTGGATCTCTCAAAAGCTTATGATAAATTGAACTGGAAATTCCTGGTAGGTATCCTAAAAGCTTTTAGTTTCACAAAGGACTGGACTAACTGGATTATGAAGATGGTTTCCTCTGCTTTTTTCTCTATACTGGTTAATGGATCCCTCTCGAATCCCTTCAATGCAACTCATGGTATTAGGCAGGGGGACCCCTTATCACCCTTCCTCTTCATAATTGTGGCAGAAGGACTGGGTAGGTTGATAAAGAATAGGAGAGCTGCAAACAAAATCCAGGGATTGTCCCTAACAGAAGGGATGGAACCCCAGACCCACTAATAGTTTGTGGACGATAACATGCTGATGGGCCCATCCTCGGTGCGTGAAGCTAGGGGAATAAAAGAATGCTTGAATACCTTCCTGGAAGCTAGTGGCCTAGAAATCAACAAAGAAAAATCTCAGACCTACTTCTTCAAAACCCCCAGGATAACCAAAAGAAATATACTTAGGATTCTGGAGTTCCCGGAAGGCATCCTTCCCTCCAAGTACCTGGGAGCACCAATGGCTGAATTGACTATCAAACAAGTTTCTTGGAAAGAGCTGGTGGACAAAATTAACAAAAAGCTCAGTCTCTGGACTTTCAGAGCCCTCAATTTTCTGAGCAAGTTAATCCTGGTAAAATCTGTGCTTCAGGCTATGCCCATCTATTTATTTTCAGTGCTGGCAGCCCCAAAATCCATCATCAAGCAAATAAGAAATATTCAGAGAAAATTCCTATGGGGTGGCACGAGAGACAATATAAAATGGCCTCTAGTGGATTGGAAAACCATCTGCACCCCGAAGGCAGTGGGAGGTTTGGGCCTCAGAGACCCATTGGATAACAACAAAGTTATGAGTACAAAAATATGGTGTAGATGGGTGAATTACAAAGATGGACCATGGGCCAAACTATGGAATTTGAAATTTGCACCCCAATGGCCACAACAATCCCTAGTTCGGTTTGGATAAAATCCACCAAGCTCCAGCATATGGAAGGCTTCCTAGGAAAATAGGGGATTGGTTCAAAAGCACAGCTTTTGGGAAGTTTGGAATGGAAAAATGCAAGATTCACAAGTGAAGCGCTGAACCAGGAACCATCCATCGCCTGTGGGGAATACACTCCATTGTTACTCTCCTTTCTCCAAAACAATTCCATGAAAAAGGTGGAAGAGTTCTGGGAAAATGATAATGACGACTATATGTTTAGAATATGGAAGGAAAGAAACTAGTGGCAAGCTAAAGCACCAGGGGAGGACATCGAAAAATTCTTATTGGAGCTCTATGAGAAATGGATAACCAAGAATGAGGACCCTGATAAGCTGAGATGGGGTTACAAAAACTCAGGCAACTTTAATCCAAAAGAATCCCTAAGACTGCTAACCGGCACACAGAATAATGTTCCAGAAGCCAAGTGGGAAAAACTTTGGAAAGGTGGGTGGTGGCCCAAAGTCTCCGTCTTCTACTGGTTAGTTATCAAACGTCACATCCTAACCCGGGACAACCTACAGACAAGGGGTTTTCACGGGCCATCGCGATGCTGCATATGCGAAGAGAATAATGAGTCCATAAACCACCTACTGGATGAATGCAGAGTGGCCGATTCAATATGGGAGAAAGGAGTGGCAATCTTCAGAAAATACCACAGGCAAAGGGGGCGACCAGACATTACAATAGTTGAATGGCCTATTAACAGTTTTAAAAATAAAATTGTGAATTGGCTCTGGGAACTCTTTCCCGGTTTCACTATCTAGGAAATATGGAAAACTAGAAACAAAAAAATCTTTGAGAACAAAGCCAGGAAACATGAAGAGATCTGGAATTCTATTGAAGCTCACTTAAAAGAAACCATCTCTCTGCATTTATGGATGCAGGAAGAATATTTAGCTGCAGGAAATGAGCGAATTATTCTGTAGGATCTAGGGATCAAGGAATTACCTGCCAATAACTTGATAGCTCAATCTCCTCCTGTGCATGTCTCCAGTCCGAACTGTTGGCTCGCTCCCCTTGTTGGGACTTTCAAACTCAATGTGGATGGAGTGGCCAAAGGAAATCCAGGTCCCGCTGGATTTGGAGGTGTCATCAGAAATTCGAAGGGAGACATCATCAGTTTGTTCTGGGGCTTCATTGGAACCAACACGAACAACATGGACAAGCTCTAAGGATTAATCAACGGCTTGAAATGTGATAAGAAAAATGGTAAGATGCCTCTGGTTGTTGAGGGAGATTCCCATATCATCATTAACATTGCTCGCAGACTCCAAGAGGGTGCCTCAATGACCCAAGTTTCAAAGAATTGGAAATGGGAAAGCAGGTTAAAAGCCCTCAGGAAAATCCTTTCAGGGGAGGAATATATTTTAATGTTGCATGTTAAATGATATGGGAATAGGGTCGCGGACGCCATGGCTAACGCAGGGGTGGAAAGTAGTATTTCCTTCCATGCAGAGGAAGACGAGGCTAGTGAAAAAACACATCAAATCTGGCTCCGTGGTTCAAAGCTGGCGGAGGATGACGCGAGGGACAGTGGTAACACGTATCACATAATGAATTCGAATGACAGCTAGCTTAGGACCAATGAAGGAGGATGAACTGACGGTGAGCCGACACCTAGGAGAGGGCCCGAGAATGTCTTGGCGATTAATATGGTGAGCCGAGAGAGCTTCCGATAGCCAGGTGGGGCACTTCAAAGCATGTCTTAAAACATGATTATGCATGCCATAACACACGGTGATCCCATGGCATTTCTTGCCTTAACACATGGTAATCCATGGTTTTTCATGCCTCAACATGCGGACCTGGTACAGATCACGTGGAGGCTTTGCAAGGTCGATTCAAGATTTTTAACAGCGGCCATGGATGCCTTGAGGCCGGACCCGTGGGAAGGGAGGAAAGTGGGACGATTAGGTACTGTACTTTCCTCTAAACTGGATAGATTGATATCTATGGCAGAGCATCGTATCCTTTGGCCCACTATGAAACTTAAGGCTCCAAATCATTCGCAAATGGTAAGAGATCTGCTCGAGCGTGGAGAATGGCAGACCATCATGGCAAGCTTGAGGAGAGTTAAGGAGGACGGCCGTGAGAGGAAGATTTTGGCCATGGAAGGCCCTATTTATTCACTCCCAGTGAATTCCATGGTATCATTCGAGGCTCTGCTCATTTTCATGCTCTTGTTCTCTGGTAGCCTGCTCCTGTTCATATTCCTGCTCCTGTTCAAATTCCTGCTCATGTTCATATTAGAGGCTCTGTCCATCATGCCACGGCTATGGAGGGATCGTACCGGAGCGCATGGTCCCAATTGGGGTGCCAGCCCAAGCGAAGCCTCTCCAAGTGAAATGGATGATTCAATGCCACCCCCTGGCAGAGAAATCCCTACCGCTGCCCCTTTCAATTGGGGTGACCAGTATATGGCAGAGACACCATAGGCCATCGAAGCTTTCATTGCTATACTGGAAATTGACCTCCAGCGAGAGTATGAGGCGATAATGGGGTTCCCTTTGCTCCCTAATCCATTCTGGATGGCCCGCATCTTGATGGCTAGGGACATTTAGGGAAAAATTCAAGCTACTCAGGGCATTCGTGATGCCTTGGATATCATCAAGCGTACACAACAAGAGAGTGCCACCAGGTCTGGAACAAATCGTGCAAAACATGCTTTCCAACCCGGGTCCTGAATCATCCAACCCCGGGACTACTCCAGCAAACTCTCCTGCAACTAACATGCTGCCCCCACGAGAGGACCACCCTCAACAGTGACCTTGGGTATCTGTTTTTCTTGGAGCAGTTCTGCTCGTAGCATGAGTAGTGGTGATAATTTTCTTTCTGTCTAGTTTATGTTATATGTATGTTCGGCTATAGGCCTATGCCCCTGATGGGATTTATCCTGTGTAGGATTTGTGGATCAATGATGTATGGCACCAATTTTGGTTTTGTGAGAAGTGATAGGCATTTCCAAGCCCAGTCTCTCTATGCTGAAGGTCAGGCCCTTCGGCCTTATGTATAGACTTGTAACTTTTTGTATTATAGACCTGTAACTTTTTGTATTATAATAGACAGTTCTAAATTACTCACCAAAAAAAAAAAATACCTCCAACCATAGCTTTACCAAGTAATTTTTGAAGGCCCTTCTCTCTATTATGTATTAGTCTTTGATTCCATACCATTGTCTTCTCTCCAAGAATAGTAGTTGTCTTGTCTTCTTCATGTGTATCCTCGTGAACAATAGAGTTATTACACTCATCATTAAAAGTGCTTCCCATCATCTTGTATAGTGTTCTAATCCAAAATCCTAGCATCAACATCATTTCTCCTTGGACCATATTTTAGGTGTTCTTTTCAAATATAATTTGCACACCTTCATCACCCATATTACTTATAGATATCATGTTTATGGTGAGATGTGAAATGTACAGAAACCCGAGAATATTTATAATCCTTCCATATTTGTGTTGCATCTCGACCCTTTCGAGTCTTATGATTTTGGCTATCAAGTTATAAACATTACTTCCATCATATTTTTCATATTCGCAAAACCACTCTTTGTGAGGAGTCATATGAAATGAATCACGTGATTTGACCAACATTACATCATGATTTTCATGTGTACCTATATATTCTAAGTAAACATCACCTCCTTCTTTTATGGAGGTTTTTTATTCTATGGAAGGGACATCATCAAAACCCTTATTTTTATTAACATTCTTAGATCTGCAATCTTTCTCATAATCCCCATTTTTACCATAGTTGCAATATTTCCTTTCATATCATCATGGAGATTTAGATCTACCCCTCAAATATTTAATTTTCCTCTCTTGGGATTGACCTCTAACACATAAAACATCTTTCGTCACACCCTCCATTTATGTTTTCCTCATTTCCTATAATAACAAGGATGCAACTACATCCTCAAAACTTAATGTGGATTGATTGCTACAACTAGATTAACCCATGAATATGGTAAAGAACATAAAGAGGTAATACATTTATTTTTCTCATCCATCTTAACATCAACAAAGACAAGTTAACTTACCAAAATGTTAAATTCAATTAGATTCTCTGAGGACATCATGGAGTCTCCATCCTCCATCATAAGATGATATAGATTCTTTTGAAGAAATAACTTATTTACCAAGGAATTTGAATGATACAAATACCCCAACTTATCCCACATATATTTCGCAATATCCTCTCTAGAGATCAATAAATCCAAGTCTAAGAGGCAAAGTTGGATCATACTTCTCATTTGTCTATCCAACTTTTCCCAATCTTCTTTTAATGTACTAGTAGGTTTTGTGCAAGGATCCATAACAACCCACTATTCTCTATTTTACCAATCAAAGATCCTACTCAAGCATAGGCCCTATCGTATCATAGACCTAAGATACCCTTGATCTTCACATAATGAGCTAAACCTTAGTAACAATTACACCCCCCTAAAGCTAGTAGCCTCACTTTGATACTAGATGAAGATTTTGATAAACTTGTGCAACAAGATAAATGCAAAACATAATCTAAAAAGCAAGAAATAATAATGGCTCACACACATAGTACATTGAGATTTACCTTGGAAGCCCTTAACCAAGAAAACATACCTAACTGAGAGTTTATCCTTTCTCTATATCAGCGTATTATCTTCACCATTTACAATACAATATTATAGCATCCCAAACTCTAATTTTTTAACCTAGATTATATTATAACCATAATTCCTTAACTTTAAATAGTTTACAATGGGCCAAAAAATTTACAAAATGGATCTAAAATTTTATTTTGGGGGTTCTTCCCTCAAACCCTAGGAGTTGGCGTTGTTGTCCCTCTTGCCCCGAACTGGGGTGATCGCCCCATACACCCCCTTTGATCTTGAAACATACAAAGACTAGAACACATGTCCAACACTCTTGAAATAATGTAACTTCGAATAATATTCTACTTGTACTTCACATTATTATTATTCCTCCTTTTGGAGATTGGCACTGATGTAAAAGGTCATGTAAAAGTCATGAGGTTAACCCTTAGTTGTAAGTTGGGTCAATAACACCCAGAAAATAATAATATATTTATTATTGTGGGATTTCCTCAGTAGGTTGGCCCTATTAAAATGTCAGTTGGAAATATCTGTATAAATAAGGAGGCATCCTCCCTCATTTGTACACACTCACTCACTTATATTGCTCAAGAGAGTGAAAGAGAGAGGGACAAAGAATGAGGAGGAATAATGTATCTGGTGTTTTGGATCTTATGCTTATTTGGTCTCTCTCTCTCTCTTTCTCTATGAGACCTTGGTCTTTGGTCAGTGCATTCTGGTAATCTATATTGAGGAAGTTTTTGTTGGGTTTTTCCCTATAGGATTTCCCATGGTAAATTGTTGTGTACCTTGTGATTGTGTTTCTTTTAGTGATCCTCTTTATGATTTTTTTGTCAAAATGTAATAGATCCTAATCAAGTTAGAGCTTAAGCTATGACAACATAGAAAACTTAACATGGTATCACAGCTAACCTGAAAGGAGCAGTTTTCATGAGGTAAATCGCTCTCTCCTTCTCTAGACAAGAAAATTAGGGTTTTCTACTAAAGTGGAATATTTGAGTGCAAGCTACATAGGGAAGTGTGCCCCTCCTAGATGCATCTTCTGGCACCAAGATCGAATTTTTTCACTGGGAAGATCCTTCGAAAAGTCAAGCCCTAGTTTTTCTTAGAACTAGAAAACCAAAAATAGAACCAGAAACTGAAGTCTAGTATCTTGCAAGTCCAGTTTCTAGGGTCATAATTTGGATTCTTTAGAAACTAACTATACCATCATACTCACCTCAGTCAATCGCATATTTTGGTGAGTACAGTTTTCATTTTTGAGAAATTTTATTTTTTGTCATTTTCTAATCTCTGGGACAAGATGTCTCTAAGCGCTTAAGCTTGATGACAAGTTGGAAGGCATAGAAAAATTTTGTGCTTGGAAATATAGAATAGGATTCATTCTAGAAGAGAATGATGTTGAAAATTTTATCAAGGAATTTGTGTTGGAGCCCGAAGAAGATGAAGTAAAGGAAAAGTACAAGAAAGATATGATTAGAGCCAAGAGGATCATAGTTGATTCTATCAAGGATCAATTTATTCTTCAAGTATTCTCTAAGGATACACCTAAGGAAATGTTTGATTCCTTATCAGGAATGTATGAAGGAAGAAACATAAACCGAAATATGAACTTGAGAGCCCAACTCAAAAGTACAAAGTTGAGCAAGGGTGAATTTATCCATGAATACTTCACATGGGTCTCTCAATTCAAAGAACAACTAGAAGAAATTGAAGACAATACTGATGAAATTTAACTAGTAATGACCGCTCTCAATGGTGTTACTAGACCATGCGACTCCTTCATTCATACAATATGTGCAAGGAAGGAAAGCCTAAAATTTGATATCCTATGGGAATAATGTGTTCAAGAAGAAGCTAGAGTAGCTAACCGAGAAGCACTACTTAAATATGATGACCATGATCTAGCTACTCATACCCAAAGAAGAAAAGGAAATCATCATTTCAAGAAGGAAACTCATAAGGGTTCTTATCCTCCTAAGAAGTTTCAAAAGAATAAAAAGGTATATTACAAGTAGAAATATTTATCCTCTTACCAATGTTACCATTGTGATAAGATATGACACATTGTCAGAAATTTTCTGACAAATAAAGAAGAATATAAGAGGAAGAATAACAAAAGAAATCATGCTAACTTAGCCGAAGAAGAAGAAGAAGAACCTCCCAGGAAGTTAGAAAAAGAATAAGTTGAAGAATATGTTCTCAAGAAGATGTATATGTCACTAGAGGGTGGTCTGTATAAACTAAGAGGTCACTTAGAAGTAGCCTTGATCCATGATTTTACAATAACATAGAAGGATTTCTCACACAAAACTATAAAATCCCTACCACATGTGATCAAGGTAGTCATAGGTCTACCAAACCTAAATATTGATCATAAATGATGCAACCTTTGATGAATATACAAGTCCAGAAAGTGTCAACTTGAAGAAAAATATGAAGTAGTTGTAGCTCCTAGAACTGCAGAACCGATGAAGGAAGTTGCACCTTCTATTGATGATGAGATTCCAGAAGAACATTATATGTTAAAGCCCCAAGAACCTCCACTCATGAATATATCCCACTAGAGAAAGATAGCTTGGGATTGTAAGATTAGTCAAGAAGCAGAAATGTATGGTGCTCCATAAGGCTCCATAAGTTAGAGCAATAATCCAAAGCCATTTCCTAGTTATGTAGATTTGACGTGTGATCTTGTAGACAAAGAACCTACTTGTTTTTGAAGCAACAGTTCAAATTAAAGAATGGGTAGAATTCATGACATAAGAATACCAATCCATAACAAAGAATGATGTGTGGGAAGTAGTTCCCAAACCATAAGGTAAAAGTGCGGTATCTTCAAAATGGATCTACAAGATAAAACATACAGCCAATGGAAGTATCGAGAAGTACAAAGCCATATTTATGGCCCGAGAATTCTCTCAAAAGCAAGGAATCGATTATGAAGAGACATTTTCTCATGTGGTAAGGTACACTTCTATCAGAACCATCATGGAACTGGCAGCCAAGATAGAATAGAATTTACACCAGATGGATATGAAAACAACCTTTTTAAATGGTGTTATTGAATAAGAAATGTACATAGAACATCCACAAGGTTTTGAAGTCTAAGACAGAAGAAGACATGTCTGTAAACTGAAGAAGGCTCTATATGGATTGAAGTAAGATCTAAGAGCTTGGTATGGAAGAATCGATAGTTTTTTTACAAGCTTGGGATTTACCAAAAGTAAGGTTGATCCTAACCTTTAATTCAAGGTTATGGATGATGAACCTAACATATTATTGTTGTATGTGGATGGTTTATTCCTGACAGGTAATGAGAAGAAAATATTAGATTGTAATAAGAAGCTCGTTGTAGAATTCAATATGAAATACCTTGGCTAGATGCATTATTTTCTAGGTCTTGAAGTATGACAGAGCCCGGAAGGAATCTTCCTTAACCAAAGGAAGTATGCAATGGAAATCCTGAAAGGTTTGACATGTTGGAATGTAAAGCCATGGCCACACCCATGGATACACACTTGAAGTTGTTGGTTGATGCTTCATCAAAATTAGTGGATGTGACACTATACAGACAGATAATTGGTTCATTGATGTATCTAACAAATACGCGACCAGATATATGCCTTGTTGTGAACACTTTGAGGAAATATCTAGTTGAGGCTAGACATGTTCACTTGGTAGTTGCAAAGAATGTGATGAGGTGCCTAAAATGCACGATAGACTATGGTCTCACTTATACTAGAGATCATGACTTCAAAATGTATGGTTATACAAATTCATATTGGGCTGGAAGTGTCTCAGATAGAAAGAACACTTCAGGAGGATGTTTCAGTATGGGGTCATCCATGATCTCATGGCTAAGCAAGAAGAAGTCCAGTGTTGCTCTCAGCACTTCAGAAGAGGATTATATTGTAGCTTGTTCCTCTAGTTGTGAAGTTGTATGGATTTGAAAGTTTTTATCATATTTGTTCGATCTAGAGATGGATTTTACTATGATTCTATGTGATAACAAAAGTTGCATGAAGATGACAGAGAACCTTGTGTTCCATGATAAGACGAAGCACATAGAAATATGATACTTCTAAATTTGTGACATGGTGCAAAAGAGAGTTATAAAGCTCCAATATTTGAGCACAGATGATCAAGTTGTAGATATGTTGACTAAGCCTTTGTCTCATGTGAAGTTTGAACACTTCTGAGACAAGCTTGGTATTATCTGTAGGGACTTCCCTCGAAAGGGGGAGTAGTATTAATGATACTATGGTATCCTGATCACATCAGGTAGGTCAGTTAGGATTGATCATCCTTAGACTTGATCCCATAATTCCGAAAAGAAGGATCGTCTTAAATGTTGATCTTGATGGACTTGATCCCGTAATTACGAAAGGAAGGATCATCCAAGACGTAGATGTTGGGATTGATCATCCTTAGACTTGATCCCGTAATTCTAAAAGGAAGGATCGTCTTAAATGTTGATATGTAAGGACTAATCATCCTTAGACTTGATACCATAATTCCAAAAGGAATGATTGTCTTAAATGTTAATGCGGAAGGACTAATCGTCCTTACACTTGATCTCATAATTCAAAAAGGAAGGATCATCTAAACTGTTGATGTGGAAGGACTAATCATCCTTAGACTTGATACTGTAATTACAAAAGGAAGAATTGCCTTAAATATTGATGTGAGTGGACTTGATCCCATAATTATGAAATGAAGGATTGTCCAAAATGTTAGCAGTGGACTTATCCCATAATTCCGAAAGGAAGGATCGTCCAGAATGTTAGTAGTGGACTTGATCCCGTAATTCTGAAAGGAAGGATCATCCAGGATGTTAGTGATGGAATCAATCCGATAATTCTGAAAGGAAGGTTAGTCCAGGATGTCAGTAGTGGACTTGATCCTGTAATTCCGAAATGAAGGATTGTCCAAGATGTTAGTGATGAACTTGATCCCAAATTCTGAAAGGAAGGATCGTCCAGGATATTAGTGGTGGAATTGATCTCGTAATTACGAAAGGAAGGATCGTCCTGTGTATATGTGTTAGTTGTGATTAGTATTGGTATCTCCACAAATACTTGATCATGGAATTCAAAAAGGAAGGATTGTCTGAGTACCACAGATGTGTTGTACATGATCTTGTAATTTTGAAAGGAAGAATCATTTTGGTTTTTGTTATACTTGCCATAGATGATGTTACTCCATCCTTGAGCTGTTGATGATGGTGTTGTTATGCTTGCCACATGTTGTTGTTGTTCTTCCATCTTTACGCCGATGAGCCAACCTCATGTTATCGTTGTTGTTGTTATTCCATCTTTATAATGTTGATGAACCAACCCCGTGCTGTCATTGTAGTTGTTATTCCATCTTTTTGCTGATGATCCAGCATCGTGTTGTCTTTGTTGTTATTATTCCAGCTTTATACTGATGAGCTAGCCTCATGTTGTCATTGTTATTGTTATTCCAGATTTATGTTGATGAGGCATCCTCATGTTGTTGATGTTAGTGATGTATCAATTGTTATGCATATGATGATGTTCCATACTGCAGATGTTGATGCCCCAGTCCCATGCTGCAGATGATGCTCCAGTTCCATGCTGCAGATCATGATGGTCCAGCTCCATGTTGTTGATGATGTTCCAGTTCCATGTTGCAGATGATGATGCCCAGTTCCATGCTGCAAATGATGATACTTCAACTCTAAACTGAAGATGTTGATGATGATACTTTAGCTCTATACTGAAGATGACGACGATGATGTTCCAATAGTTCTATGTTGATATAGATGATGATGATGCTCTAGCTCCATGCTAGAGATGATGATGCCCTGGTTCCATACTATAGATGATGATGCTCCAGTTCCGTGTTGCAGATGATGATATTGTTCAAAACTTTCGATGATTTATAGATGTACCATACAATGTACCAAAAGATGATGTTGATGCTGCCTTATCCCTCCTTCCGATGATGTTGTGTAGAGCCACACCAGTTGTTGTTGTTGTTTGTAGAATACCATTCTTGTTAAGGGGAAGTGTTGAAATAATGTAACTTTGAGGAATATTCTACTTGTACTTCACATTATTATTATTCCTCCTTTGTTAGATGTCACTTATGTAAAAGTCATGAGGTAAACTCTTAGTTGTAGGTTGGGTCAATATCGCCCAGAAAAGAATAATATATTTATTATTGTGGGATTTCCTAGGTAGGCCAGCCTTGTTAGTTAGACAAGTTGACCTAGTTAGGGAAAAATTCAGTTGGGAAGATCAGTATAAATAGGGAGCCTCCCCCCCCACCTCATTTGTACACACTCATTCACTTGTATTGCACAAGAGAGAGAAAGAAGGAGGGGCAAATGAGGAGGAGGACTAGAGTCTTTGGTGTTTTGGCTCTTATGCTTGGGGTTTGGTCTCTCTCTCTCTCTCTCTCTCTCTCTCTATGAGACCTTGGTCTTTGGTCATTGCATTCTAGTAATCTTTATTGAGGAAGTTTTTGCTGGGTTTTTCCCTTTAATGTTTCCCAGGGTAAATTATTGTGTATCTTGTGATTGTGTTTCTTTCAGTGATCCTCTTTATGTTATTATTGTGAAAATGTATTAAATTCTAATCAAGTTAGGACTTAAGCTATGACAACATAGAAAACTTAAAACAAACACCCCATACTCTCAATGAAACTTATGCCTAACCATCCTACAATATAGATCCATCAACTAAAAAATCCACCACTTATAAAGTGTGGTGAGAAACACCATTAAGTCCCTAATTATCATTCTCATTAGACTTATACTATGTAATCACTCACAAAAACTCTGAGAACTCTTCAAATTAAGTATTTCACATGTGACATGCATGTACCCCAAATGTAGAGCTCCATTATTCATTATAAGAATCATGTATCTTGGGTATGCGGCCTCTGATACCGTTATGAGAGAGATCGAGAGATCCCAATATTCACGCACATGACATAGGTGGAAAATTTTGAAAGCATGGTAGTGAGAAGGAGCAATTGTTGGGAAAGTTGCGCATTGCTATTTCGATCATAGAGCCATCGGAAAATAACATTGGGTTTTAAGTGCTATGTATACTCTTGACAAGCGTAAGTAAATATAAAATAAATTGCAAAACAAACCCAAACCTCAATTAACTCTTTTAATTTAAATAAAAACAATCCAATCAAGAATAGTCTTAAAAATATTGTAATATGGGATTTTGAATATCATATACATGACTAATTAATATGATTAATTAATAAAACATCAATAAACTCTTTTAATTTAAATAAAAAACAATCCAATCAAGAATAGTCTTAAAAATATTGTAATAGGGGATTTTGAATATCATATACATGACTAATTAATATGATTAATTAATAGAATGTGAGTTTGGGTTCATCTTTTAAACTCTTTTAATTTAAATAAAAAAACAATCCAATCAAGAATAGTCTTAAAAATATTGTAATAGGGGATTTTGAATATCATATACATGACTAATTAATATGATTAATTAATAGAATGTTGGTTTGGGTTCATCTTTAAGTATATTGAAAATGCATATTAGTGATTTTTTTAGATATTGGAAATGCATACTTTAAATATTTATGTAAAATCAAATCCTAAGACAGTTGTAGTGGGTTTATATGAATATATAATTATTTTATATTGATTTTTTTTAATAATTTTTTCAAACAAAATGATTTTTATAAAAAAATTCTTAAATACTTGCAAATCTTAGATTATAAAATATAGCACAATATATCATCTTCCAAAACATTTACAACCTACAAATCTTAAATTATAAAAATACGCACAATATATCATCTTACAACACATTTACAACCTACATGATTTTCAAGAAAACTTTGATCTTATCCCTTCTAACTCACACTCTTGCCAAGAAATTAAAAAAGAAAATTATAAAGAAAAAGAAATAAAATATATATTACTTGTGTAATTTTAATAGTATAAGTGTAATATATACACCTATACATTTGTAGATGCAATATATACTTATATGTCATTTTATTTATAATATAAATATATGAAGAACGTGTTTAAAATTACAGTTTTTTTTTCTTTGGAGGAAAGTTTCTTCGTCAAATCTTCTAGATCATTTGAAAACACCACTTCATTTTCAACGATCCAAGTTCTCCTAATTAAAAGTTAGGAGTAACAATAAAAGGCCCTCTTAGGAAATGACGGGATTGACCCATAACGATATTCCATGCAGAGTAGACCTTGAAAATTTCTACCACAAAACTGGGGAGAGACAATGTATTCGCCTAGCTTTGATTAGAGAATTTGGAGATGCTCATGGGACTCAAGAATGAGATGCGGTTTTCTTTGTTTTTAACGGGATTATAGTCTCTGACGACGATTCCACTCTCAGACTTTTCACTCCTCCCAGCAATGTTCGGATTGATTTGGGAACATATCCATCCACCTGTTTTTCTTCTTCGTACCAATGTTGGGTTTGACCCAACTCCTGGCACACCGGGTAGGGGAAGGATTGACAATACTTTAAAATGATTACAATTTATATTATAATTTGGTATTGAAATTGTTAGGTTGATAAACGTTAAGATTTTGGGTGGACTATGGCCTATGCTTTTTCATCTACTCATGAGGATGAGACAAGTGTCATGTCGAGATAAATAACTGGTAGCAATGCATGGATAACTCATACGTGATAAATAGATAACCTACATTTCATGAAAGATAACTAGAAGAATGTAAGATAAAAATAAAAAGAATATAAAAATTCACTGGTATTTGATAAATGGGTAACATGAAGAATGTCCATGATGACATGTAGTTAGACATGGATAAGTCACACTTGAACCAGTTTAACTAGAAAATTGAACCAGTTTAACTAGAAAAATATGATGAATAAAAAAATATTTCCAAATTGTCTTCCATTCCATAACTATGTTTCAACCATTTAATGAATGAATAACTAATAGCAATACATGGATAACTCATATTTGATGAATGAATAACCAACACTTCATGACAGATAACTAGAAGGATATAAAGAAAAAGAATATAAAAAATAACACAGTTGATAAATGGATTAGAGGAAGAACATTGGTGATAACATCTAACTAGACACCATAACTCATAGTTGAACCCATTTAACTCAAAGAATACGAGGAATAAAAAAAAAAATCTAAACCGTCTTCCATTACTTAACTATTTCTTAGTCATTTAATCCTTATCAAAATGATTCAACCACAAAATGTATAAATGATAGAATGTTTAAATTCTTTCATTGTAAGATATAAAAAATATATTTAAAAAAATATATATATTTTAAAAATTAAATCTTGTATAACCAAATTACGATGATAATAATAATTTCAAAGCATCCCCAGAATTCAAATCTGACTGATAATAATAATTTCAAAGCATCCCAGAATTCAAATCTTACTGCAACGATTAGGCTAGTCCATTCCACGATGAACAGACTTTTCTCACTTCATAATTTCAAACAATGTGTTCCTGAAACTTTGGTCAGATATAGAACTTCGAGGAAGGTATCCGCCCGTATATCTATAATAGCACGATGGTAATGTCCCAAACGAGTAGATTAACTGGCCTGTTGGGGTTTCAGGCTGTTCGTTTGGAGAACTTCGCTGCATGCAGTAGAGGTTCTCGAGTTAGAGTTCTGGCCGTAGAACAGACGCTCGACCGGAAGGTGCGAAATAATTTCTTGCTTATGTTCACGGCAATTTGGAAAATTTTGATCCAATTTCTGAAGAATTCAATTAGTTGTTTCTTGATTTTGATTATTTTCGTTGGAAATTCTGGGAGTAAGCTAAACTCTATATCATTTGTATTTTTGTCTCCTAAATTAGGGACCCATGGA
The DNA here is from genome assembly GCA_001517045.1 of Pseudotsuga menziesii. NCBI lineage: Eukaryota > Viridiplantae > Streptophyta > Pinopsida > Pinales > Pinaceae > Pseudotsuga > Pseudotsuga menziesii. Next base: position 81,946 of record LPNX010002771.1, read on the forward strand.
TTTTGGTTGATGAAATTGCCGTTATGGTTACTTAAATTTAGGGAGGGAGGGATTTTGGTTGATGAAATTGTAATTTTGATTGTTTAAATTGCAATTTTGGTTGAAAAATAGATTCAACATCCTAATAACCTTTGGCATACTCTATTATACAATTTCAACCATTCTTGCCAGATTGATATAAATGTTCTAGAGTTTAGCTCACTCCCAGACATAGTTTTATTAAAATGTAAATCACTTGTTTTCCAAAGGTCTTCATTTATTGAATCTTTGTTATAGCATCGTTGTTGTGCAAAGGTCTTCATTTCTTGAATCTTTCAATCGTCACTGCTGTGATGATTTATGTGCAGTAAACAAAGGGTTTTTGGTAGAAGGATTGAAAGAAAGTAGCCTCATGGGCAGAAAGCAGCTGCAAGTATTAAATGCATTGGACGTGGCAAGAACACAATGGTACCACTTTACTGCAACAGTTATTGCAGGAATGGGCTTCTTCACGGATGCCTATGACTTGTTCTGCATTGCAACCGTCACGAAGCTCCTTGGAAGGATCTATTACTTCGATCCAAACAACAAGAACCGGCCCGGTACTCTGCCTCCAAATGTCTTGGCCGCAGTGAACGGGGTGGCTTTATGCGGAGCACTTGCAGGACAGCTTTTCTTTGGTTGGCTGGGCGACAAAATGGGGAGAAGGAAAATCTATGGAATAACTCTGACGATCATGGTCTTTGCTTCCATAGCATCTGGTCTTTCCTTCGGCAGCACAGCCAAATCCGTAATGACCACGCTCTGTTTTTTCAGATTTTGGCTCGGCTTTGGCATCGGCGGAGATTATCCTTTATCAGCCACCATTATGTCCGAGTATGCCAACAAGAAAACCCGTGGCGCCTTCATCGCAGCAGTGTTTGGTCTGGAAGGGTTAGGGATTCTAGCCGGCGCTGCCGTAGCCATTATCGTCTCTGCAGGATTCAAGAGCAAGTATGACAGCCCCACATACGAGGCCGATCCTCCACATTCGACCGTCGCTCAAGCCGATTTTCTATGGCGGATCATCCTTATGTTCGGGTGCATTCCCGCTGCATTGACATACTACTGGCGAATGAGATTGCCCGAAACGGCTCGCTTCACGGCGCTAGTAAAAAGAGACGCAAATAAAGCCGCGGCTGACATGTCCAGCGTTCTTAACATGGAAATCGAAGTAGACCAAAAGAGGGCTGAAGAGATTGCAAGGACGGAGCCGGGGTTCGGTTTGTTCTCCAGAAAGTTCGCAAGGCGACACGGCTTGCACCTACTGGGCACTGCAAGCACATGGTTTCTCATCGACATCTTTTACTATAGCCAAAATCTTTGCCAGAAGGAAATCTTCACGAAACTGGGATGGCTTCCACAGCCACAGAAAATGAACGCCATAGAAGAAGTTTATCGAATAGCAAGAGCCAAATCGATTGTTGCTTTGGCTTCGACAGTGCCAGGGTACTGGTTCACAATAGTCTTCGTTGACCATATCGGTAGAAAACCAATTCAGCTGATGGGATTCTTCTTCTCTGCATTTTTCATGTTCTTGATTGCTATTTCATACAACCATTGGCAAGGACATTGCACTGGCTTCATCGTACTTTATTGCTTCACCTTATTCTTTTCAAACTTCGGTCCAAACGTCACCACATTCATCGTCCCGGCGGAAATCTTCCCGGCAAGGCTTCGTTCTACATGCCACGGCATATCGGGAGCAGCAGGTAAAGCAGGAGCCGTAATAGGAGCCGTCGGTTTTATGTATGCAAGTGACGACCACACAGGTATTGGCATGAAAAAATCTCTTCTCGTCTTGTCAGCAACGAACGCTATTGGTTTCTTTTTCACGTTCTTGATCCCTGAAACAATGGGGAAATCCCTGGAAGAGCTCTCCGGCGAGAATGATGAAGACGAAATGGTTCAGCTTGGACGCTCCCAATTGGAAGCTCGTAGTATCACACCAATTGACTAGTAATTGAATAGCAGCTGTGTTGGAAAAAAGTATTGTCACATGTTCAAAACAAACTTGTTTTGTACAGGTGTTTGGTCCATCCGGTGTCACCCAAATTCGACTAGCCGCCAAAGGGATCACAATTGACGGGAGCATTTTGATAAGATTCTACACGGCTGCCACCCACTGATTGGTGATATGGACCCACAATTATGATTAACAAATTCTGAAAAATACCATTTACATCCCTTTGATAATGGAATCATTAAATTTATTATTTCGAAGCCTCGCCACTATAAAACAAGGCGATGATGTTAATGGCTATGGGTTTATACTTTCAATTTGTTTATGTAATAAAATTGTAGTAGGGTTTTGAATATCTCTAGCGAACATATGAGTTTTGAGTTAATAGTTCCTTAGTTGGAGCCTCACATTTTCACATTTATTTTTACTTTTTCATCATATTTCTATTCTCACATTTATCTCCGCTTTTCATCATATCTCCATTCTCTATCATGATTTGAAACTTTTGTACTCGATTGACATAGCTATAGGATTTTTCAACCACATTTTTATGGATAGATATTGTAATGTCCTTGGTTAATAATTTTTTGAATGTGTTCAAATTCACCAAATTTCAACTCTATGTATATGGAAATAATTGATTCCAAACTCTTCCAATTACTTTCAAACTTGGTGAGGAAGATCACGAGGGGTGATGGGACACATTAACACATCTATCAAACATATAATCAACTGATATACCCAACCATGGTCTGCAATTTGCAATGGAAGAAGTTTTGGGACAAGACTAGTCAATTTGGGAGGTGGAAATCCCCCCTAGGTCCTGGAACAAATATCTTCCAAACACTGTACAACCTCCACCAATGGTTGGTATGAGGCTTGGATCTGTTATAATACTTTAAATAAAGTATATTTGCAACATTAGATGTGGTTTTGGGGTCGAATAGGTATCCAATATAACTAAGGGAATTTACTATTAATTTTGAGGCTCAAACCACCAATGGTAGATGGCTCCAAATAGATCCAAATACTCTCCAATTGTACCAAAAGGTGTATGAATTATGTTAATACATAAAAATGGTGTTTTCAAGTGTCTTTCAACCATCAAATGACTTCTGCAACTCACTTGGAAAATCTGGTCAATGTATGGAGTTTTACGAGCAACTTGTGGTTCAAATCCCCTGCGGGTAGATGATGAAAATGATTTTCCAATTTCACTCAATCCAACTCGAATTTTTGAATGGAAGTAGGGGACATATAAAGGACATCAACATGAACTCATATGCATCACCATTCAACTTTTAATGTCTGCTATAACTCCCTTAAATCAGATGCAAAAAGACTAGTTTCAAGCTTGGGGGAAATGATAGGCAATCTTCTCCAAATGCTATGAAACTCAACAAAACGAATTCAAATGCTTATGTATTGAACATTAAACTCATATAATATATCAATAGAAATCCATTCATCCACAAACCATCGGTAGTTTACTTATCCATTCGAATCCATCAACATTAAATTGGTTCACAACAAGGTAGTGGGGAAATGGCACTGTTTGTTCATTGTTTAACATTTTTACATAAAATATTTTGGTATTTCAACTAGAGAGTCTACTGAACTTGAAGTACAGATAATTTACATTAGAACATAAAATAATGGGACATTAGAAGCTCCCCCAAATATATCAATATCTCACCAAGTGCGCCTCAATCGACAGAGCAAGAATATGATGAGAAAACTTGGAATAGATGAAAGAACAAGCTGATCTTGAAGTGTCCACTAGCTTCCCTGTATCTTGCACCTATAACTTATGACTCCATTAAATCTCCATGAAAGCCCTGAATGGCCTTTCCACACACCAACTTGGATGGGAATCTTTCACCCTTGAAATTGGCTAAGGCAAGAAACTAGTCATCCACTAGCTCTCTCTATTAACAAATGCAAATTTATTAGCTGATCAAAAGCTCTTCTCTTGGTTGATTCTTGTATTTTATAATAGAAGGCTACCAATCCATCCACAAACTCAACGCAATTAAAATTAAGGCATGTGCTCAATATTTGCCATGTGTCCTCCTTTTCCTAGCCTTCCATCTTCCCCCAATTCAAGTGGGAACCCATTGAGCTTCCCTAACTCACATGAGCGCCCTCTTCGAGGCCATATTTCGACCTAACATGTCAGAATGGTCAATGTTAACACAAAAAATTCCTCACCTATATCTATATGGTCTAAACCACATACATACATCATTTCCCTACAATTTTTCCTTATATTTGACCTTAACAACTATGGTTTACCATCATTCTGTCTCAAAAAAGGACAAAAACCCCACAAAAAGGACAAAAATGCTCACAAAATGAGCTAAAAAGCTCACAAAAGAGCTAAAATGCTCACAAAAGGGCTAAAACCCCACAAAAGGGCTTAAAAATCCACAAAATGGCTTAAAACCCTAAATAGGGTTTCAAAACCATAAAAGAGAGAAAAGGACAAGAAAAGGATATAAAATAGTGTGGAGGTATCCATCACAAGATTCACTTATTCCTTTTTCCATTTTTCTATTCCGTGAGTACGGTGAGAAACCATTATTCTCAAAGTACTCACATCATTTTGCTAATCATTCCATAGCCCCACCATCTCCCATCCGGTACGTAGAGGCATCCTATGTACTAACCAACTTGTGGAGAGGCTCGATCCATTTCCAAGTTTGGCCAAGGTGGCCCATATTCAAGAAAAGAGAAGGTATACTTGTCATGTTTTTTGTTTGTTTAGTTTAATCGTATTTGCTTATAGATTTTTGTTTGACTCACATTGCTTTTGTTGTATCTTTCCTTCACGAACTCTACTCTTTTGTCCCATTGACAGAAGGGGGGTGCTTTTGCACGTAGCAAGGGTGAAAACCTAGCTACTATTAAATTGAGCACACAGATCTATGGATCAACACACAAGTCACAGGGATAGATCAAACAATTTACTCAGCAATTAAAGAATGAAACAATGCAAAAATGGCTTGCAGCTGTGAATGCTTTCATTAATCAAAAGTAATTAGATAATAGTTACAATGAAGTACAATGGCTAAATAGCCACAAGCAATTCGAATCCATGTGAGGAAATTAGAATTTATTAGACTCTACTTGACTGAATGGTTAACTGACCTTGTCTAAATCATTATCAAAGGACTGAATAGTTAACTGACCTTGTAAAATCATTATCGAAGGTCATCGGAGTTCTAAATCACAACTCAAGTGTCTAATTCGGTGTTAACTAAGCCTAATTGACTGTGGTAGGTGAGGAATACACCTCTCCTGCATTCAACCATGCAAACCTAGTTCTAACCGAATGTAGAGGACTAGAATTGAATGTAACTGACTCCTAACTGAGCTTGACTAGTCACCAACTCAATTCAATTGACCTAGGTTTGTATTGGCACTCCTAGTGGCTCCTAAATTGTAGGGATTGATCCAGGAGGCTCCTAAACTGATGCATGCAAGTGTAATCAGTGGTAGTAGGCCTCAATTTGTGCTCCCCATACTTTAGTAACTGAAACATGTGCCCCAATTAGGCCAAGTGGACCTAATGGTGCTAGTGAATACAAATAGATTGGATGGACTCCTGATTTAGACATATGACCAAATTGGACAAGGGAGGATTAATAATCATAATAGATATAGTTTTTATGACCATACTGGGTCGATCATCTTGTATCCCTAGTTTTGCAAGTGTTTTTTATCACAACCGTCACTGATCAGACCCTCACGTGGTTGATCTGAACTTGTACGAAACCAATGCCTACCCCCCTCGACCCTTGTCGACTTGATTTTTTTAACTTTTTCTTATATGAACGAAGTCGCACCTTTCGGTTCGAAACCCACGACTCGGTCACACCTTTTGGGGCTAAACCTATGACCCAGGTCGCGACTTTACCCCCGTAAAGCACGACTTTCCTCTCAGGGAAAAGTTGCATCTATTTTTTGTAGTTTAAGAGACCCGGTCATGACTGTCCACCAATTAAGTGCCACCTGTCTGTTTCTAAGCACAGTCGCCTCTTTTTTTCCTGTTTGAGTGACCCAATCGTGGATGCTGACTTGTTAAATGTGACCTGTCTATTTCTGAGTTGATTCCTGTAATTTACATTATGTATTGCATTTTAAAAGTTGGAAATTAACCCACTTATTTGGACCCTCCTCCTCTACTCGGTCATAACCCTCTAGGGTCTTCTGAGATACGATGGGGGGTTAAGTAAGTTTAGTAGTAGGCATCCACTTTACTATTGTTCTCTTCAATTAAAAACAAGTGAATTTGGAGGCTACGGGGAGTGGTAGACCATTTGGGGTCTCACGACATTCGTGTTCTCCTTATTGAGCATCGGGAACTTGGGGTTTTACCTATGGATCTATGGGCGGACTTGTTTCCACTTTGGTGAGACCCCAACAATCCCTCTTTGATTGGAAGTATATGAAGTTGGGGTAGTCACACTATTGGTTTGCAAACATAACAGTCACTCACCTATTTTCATACCCTTGTCTATCTTGCACTTTGTTCTAATTTGCTTTTACCTTTCAGACCTGCTTTAGTATAGCCCTTTGCTTGTTTCTTGTAGGAAATCCATTGTTATCTATTTATTTCATTTTTGAAAGTAAAAGTAAAAGTTTCATACACAATTGCACACTTACTCACATGAATAATCAAACAAAATTAGTTCATGAACTCGAGCGAAACCTTAAAAGTAACCAAATATACTTAATAACATTTCGGTTTGGGACATAAGTCTCATCCGCAACAACTATGGGAAGTACTTGGTATTTTCCCTAAAAATCATTGTGAGAATTACCACAGGAACCCCAAAGTAGATGGCCTAGGAGAGGACCTGCCAAGCGAAATGGGCAACAACCCCCACCGGATTGACTAGATTCCCACCTTTGAGGAAAAAACCAAAGCACTGTCTTCAAGGAGTCTTGGTGGCCGAGTGACTTCTTTTGAGCCAATAGGAATCCGATTTAAAATGAGGTCCAAAATTCATTTCCAAGTTACTACAATAAGCCACCATTGCTTCACCACGATATTCCTCTTGACTTAGGGGGAACTCCCCTCAGTTTGGTTCTTTAGGTCGCCACTATCGAGGCCCTCTTTGAAAACCATCCTCACCGTCAGAAGGACACACTGCCTCTGATTTCGATTCAAATTCCTACCAATCCAAGCCCAATTTGTTTACTACCCTCTCTATCCCCATGGCTAGCGTGCATCCTGATACCTTCCAAGGAGGGATAGTCGGCAGAGGACCCACGTCCTTACCACCCATTGTTACTAGTATCCTTGCCAGGTGGTCCCAGCACCACTATGCATGCTACTGTCTGTATGCTTCCCACTAGTAGATACCTCGTACTAGCTACCACAATTCCTACCATACCACCTTATATACTTGGGGGCAGTGGCCCTTCCACCACCATTTTGAATATCCCTACTCTGGGAAGTCAACCTCATATACCCCTAGTCATGCATGGTCTTCACACTCCTGCAAACTCCGGCGCCATTGTCGGCCTGTCCCGAGCCAACCTTGGGTCTAACCTGCCATTTATGGCTTGTCTTAACTTGCCCAATTTGGCCAAGTTAAGAAATGACCCCATCAATGATCAACCTCATTGGCCTCCCATGCCCACCAAACTTCCTTGAGCCATCCCAAAGTTTGAGCGAAAGATGGGTGATGACCCCTAAAACGATATCATATCGTTCCATTTATGGTGTTCATCAAACATCATTGTGGATGATTCTGCCAGACTGAGGCTATTATAACGCACACTTATGGGTGTTGTTGTGAAATGGTACATCAAGCTACCACCTACCTCTTACCCCGATTTATTTTCACTTGCCTCCATGTTCCTCCAGTACTTTCAACTACTCATTCGATATGATAAGGGAGTGGAGATCCTGCTATCCTGCCGTCAGAACATAGATACGCACATCACTGACCACATCCATGAATGGCGACAGCATCGTAGCCTGTGCAAGATCCAACTGGATGATAGGATATTCCTTGACTAGTTTCTAAAAACCTTTCTCCCACCCATAGCCAAGGATGTCGCCTCTAAGCAGCCCCAAATAGAAGAGGAGGCCATCTTAAAGGCTCAACAGTTTGATTTAATCTACACCCAGTATGGGTGTTCATATACCATCATACCAGATTCTCCTTGTGTCGACACCTCCCATCGCGATACGCCGGGGGCATCCCCTATTGTAGATCATATCACCGACTCTATCTCACAGCACCATCAGTACTATGCGAAACCCCCTACGATGCCACCCCACCCAAGCAACACCTATAATGTTGCATAACCAAACCATATCCCTGATTACTCATGGATGATGGCTTAGTCCGAAGCCACATCCTCCTATACACATCCCACACCAAATCAACATGCCAATGGGCCGACTTTGCTGAAACAATCGTATTTGTGCCAAGTGGATGGATTCATGACCCCTCTCGCTCCTCTGGTCTATTACGCACCAGTAGTACAACAGACTCCAGCTCTAGCCCCATCCCCTCCAGTTTCCACGGGACATGTGTTTTCTCAATAGAACCTTCCCAACTAGCCCACCCCTAATAACCAACAAGGGAAGGCAAGAAAAACTGAGGAAGGAACCGAGTTAATAACCAACCACAAGGAGGTGGTCAACAACCTAACCCTCCCAACAATAAGGATGTTAACCTACTGGCACATAACCCTCAAAATATTGATCAACCGGGAAAGAATCATTAGTTATAGACTAATCATCTGTGCGCGTTATGTCAAACCTACGATCATTACACCCATCTGTGCCCTCAGATGGCTCATGTCTGATGAATTCTACAGGATGAAGCTCAATGCGACACCACTATGGTAGCCTAGGCTCATCCCAACCCAACACCACCAAGTCCTCCACCAATGGTGCTCCAAAACCATCTACCACATTAAGGAATAGTTTCAACCACACCCTTGGTCCCACCTACTCCCGCAACTCCCGCCGCAGCCCCACCCACAGAAACTGGAGTCCATCACCTGATGACATTTCAACCGAAGAATTCAACCTCCAGACTTGGCGTAGCTAGTATGGCTCCACCACATACACTGCTGACCCATCAGCGACATCCAACTCCAAGACTTTCAACATGCTCCTCCACTTATCTATACCCCCCACTGATGGTGCAGCCAAAGTTCCACAGTTTCCTATACAACGTATCACCAACAACGCAACTGCTCGACATGCCTTAAATTATAACCTCATTAATGACTTGGCCCAATCACCTACAACTATGTCCAGTCTAGAAGTTCTCAAAACTTTCTTGACACAATGGAAAGCACTGTTATCTGCACTTGGTGTCGTGGATCCCTTCGACTCCTTTTTTATCACAATTGATCTAGATCAAAGAGAACCTAGAATGCCATCCACCACTGCCTTCCAAATTTCAGTCTCAATTCAGAATTTGGTCATACATCGATGTATCATTGATGAAGGGGCATCTACTTGTGTCATGTCAACTTTTGTTTGGCAGAAACTCAGGTCCCCTACCCTCCAACCATCCACTACCGCACTTTGCGCCTACGATGGGTACTCCACAAAGTCTGAGGGAATTCTTCCGAATGTCCCTATTTCATTAGCCGATAAAATGGTTTTGATCGACATTAAGAATATTAATGCCCAACTTGATTATAACCTCCTCCTTGGATGTAGCTACATGTATGCCATGAGAGCCATGGCCTTCATAGTATTTCGACTCCTGATGCTTCCTCATGATGGAAATATGGTGAAAGGTGACCAATTGAATTACTACGATCCACAGGGGCTGGCCACATCAAAACATGTCATTCCTACCATCGATACGAACATTGACAATGTGTCCATCCATTCCTTATCTTCCATGTGCCCAGGATTTTTTGTCGAAACTCCTATGATGGCCACCTTCTCGTCTTTACTGCCTCTGTCCACACCAACTGACACAACATATTTGTGTACTATCTCATCCAATACCATCCCGGACACACCACAAAATCATCCACAACCCCAACTGCTATCACTTGGGAATTATTGGGGTTCATTCCCAATCCACACGATTATGTTCCTATTTCTGCTATCAGACATCGTGAGCATGCCTGTCATGGCTACTCTAAATTTACCGAATTTTACATTGGGGATTCTTATGTGATACCTTGAACCACCTACCCCACTTTCGAGCCTCGGATTGTGTTGACTCCCATCCAACCTATTGTGGTAGAGTCATGCCCTCCCCCTAACCCTTTAAATATGCCATCCATTCCCAATTTTGCCCCTTCTCTCCCAAAGAAGACTTGGGGAAATTCCACCAAAATGACATCCGAACCTCAGCCAACCCCACCTTGCGCTTTGTGCGGATTCCAAGGTCATGTAACAAAAAAATTTCTAGAGTACCAATCCTTCACACACACATAGACGCTATGGATAGAGCCGAGGGTACTCTAGTAGTCATCATCCCAACTCAACCGACGGTAAAAAATAAGTCTTTGAGGACAAACCATGCGTGCACACTTTGCAACTTGTATGGCCATTATTATCACCATTCCCCAGACCTAGCTGAGTATCAAACCATACTTCGTGACTTGCAGAACCACTCTCATGAGTAGGACATCAGTTTCATCGAGGAGATTCACCCTCCAATTTCCTCCTCGAACACCACCACTATATACATGATTTCTAGCTCTGCCATCCCTTCTGTCTTGGTAACCATAGATGATCCCTCTAATCTATCCAATAGTTTTTTAACAACAATGAGGAGATCCTTAAAGCTCTATCAACTCCTGAATACCCTTGGGACGATATGCACCATAGTTCATTTTTATCCCCGAGAAACCTCTATCATCATTGGATCAATATTCATTCGAAGCCAAGGACTTTATCCATGGTAAGGTTGATTGGTTTAAAAACCCCATTCCGGCACTCGACACCTTTGAAGAAGGAAACATGGCCAACATTTCACCCACAATTAAGGTGAATATATCAACCAACCCTGAGGTTGTTGAATAAATCACACTCGGAGCATCGTGCTCCCCTGAAGAAGTCACTTCCTACAAAGCCCTTTTTCTGGAATTTTGTGACATCTTTTCTTGGTCTTATACCGAGATTCCTAGGTTGGATCCATCCATTGTTGAACTCCATATCGACACATGGCCTGATGTGGCACCTATTTGCCAAAAAAAATGAACCATTCACCCTTCAAAGGCCGATGTGGTAAAATTTGAGATAGAGAAACTGTGCACAACCAATTTCACATATCCCATCGTGCATACCACATGGGTTTCCAATCATGCTCCTGTTAATAAAAAACAGGGTACCATACACGTTGTTAACACATCTATTCAGTAGAGGGATAAAAGAACCTTGATGAGGGAGAAATAATAATGGCTTGTCGAACTTTGGTTAAATGGTATAGTATAAAGAGTACCATGAGGAGCGAAAATGATGAATTTGTCAAAAGATCTAATGGTGCAGAGTGAAGAGTCCTAGATCAACGATCTACACTATATTCGCTATCCAAAGGTGTAAGGAAGATAAGTTATATCTGAGCATTTAATAGCATACACAGATCAACGGTTGTTGATCCAGCTCAAAGAGATCTACGGTTTATATTGGCTCCGCCTTGTGAAGTCACACGATGGTTAAAATAATAGCGCTCAGTGGAATCGAGTATAGGCTCCTCGATCTGATGGTGGCAAGATATAGGCTTATCGCATCAACGGTCATGAATAATTTTGGAGCCTAGTATTGCACGGTAGATAATGCCCATGCGCCCAGCGGAATTAGTTACGTCGTGATTGATCTTACAGTTGAGAATTAAAGGTGAGTTGGATCAATGGTCATAGACGATTCCGGAACACAAAGTTGCATGGGAGATAAGTTTGGAAAGCCCATCGGAATTGATTACGTGTCACCTGATCCGACGGCGGAGAGATAAAATCGATCACATCGACGGATGAGGATGCCTCCGGAGCAAAAAATTGCATGATAGTTAAGACCCAAGCGCTTGGCGGAATTAGGTACATGCCTTTTGATCCAACGGTGGAAAAATACAGGATGATCGCATCAATGGTTAGAGGTGACTCCAGAATGGAGACTTGCACGAGGGTTATAACCAGAGACCCCGGGAGAAATGAATTATATGGCACTCAAATCTGATGGTTAAAAATCAAAAGCGAAGTGGATCAATGGTTACAAATGAGTCCGGAGTGTGGAAGTGCATGGCAGTTAAAGGTAGAAGGTGGTCGCGGAATATAAACCGCCATCCACGTGGCGAATTGTGGCATGCTCTGGAGGCCAAAGTAGTTTCGTGCAAACCACTGAAGGCACGCTCCGGAGTGGGGCCTTATAAAAGGAGGGTTGACTTGTCTCGAGGTTATGTTATTCATTGGCTCCGGTGCATGAAAAGGACTGGCAACTTCGTCAACTTTAAACTGTTAGTTCCGAGCACACCAAGCACACGCCTCTATAGTTAAACAGGTAAAGCTTGAACCCTGTAGTTCGTTCATCTGAATTACCATTGTAAATCAAGTTATGGATAAGGGAGAGGAATTACAGAGTGGTCGTGTTATAGACAATAAAGAGGATTATGTAGTCGACAGGGATAGGGGTTGTATGCGACCCCTTCCTGTCAATTGGAAGCGTGTCCGTCAGTAAGGAACGATTGTGGTATTACCACTCGCAGGGAAACGATGTATTGAATGTATGCAAGTCCTTTCTGTATTACTTCACCCTCGAACAAACCCTCCATTTCCCTGAGTTCGCAGAATGGTGTGCTATTAACTACTCCCCGTCTCAGAGAATTATCGTCAGTCAATCCACCTCCCAAATTCTTTGTAAAGTCAATGCTACAGTCATCCGTGAGAACCTCAGTTTACCTGAAAATTACGCTGATAGTCGTGAGTCAGTGAATGAGTCAACCTTGGCCGAATTTTACAAGAAGTGTGAAACTGAAACCCGTTGCCTATTCTTGTCAAGTGTTCTTAAAGATGGTCAATATTTGGATGGTTTTTTCTTACCTTACCATGTCCACATTTTTAAAAGTGAAGTCCAATTAGTTATTTCTTTGGTTTGTCAAATACTGGGTCTGGACGATGATTGCCACGTGGACGAGGTCATTCTCAGTTTTTTGTTGAGAATAGGTTCCTTAGACTCTGAATCTCAGTCAATTCCAGTGTTTAGTATAGATGAATACCTAGCTGAGGCAATCCACCTTTAGCTGAGTGAGTTTCCAAAGGTTCGGTTTTTTAGATTTCATACCTACCTGTTCAACATGTTATTATGCTCCAATGTCACTGAACTCCATTTTTTGAATACTATCTGTTCTTCTGATTTGCCCAAGCAAATCAACATGTTTGAGTTTGCTAATTCGATCATGTCGGAAATGTACAAAGTGTTGTTTGATGAGTAATTGCCCCGTGTTCTGGATGAGATGAAGTGTTTGATGCAGTCTTCACCCGAGGACCGAATTGGAGACTAGTTCCTGCATAAAGATTTCACTGTGTTAAGGATATATGGTTTTACAAGACATCCTTATAAGTTACCTGCCTTCTTAACCCCAAGGATTTTTGCTTTGGAATTCATGAGACAAAGGCTACAGTCTGAAGAAGAGCATTTTGGAGCTTTCAAGAAGTCTTCAAATATTAAATTCCCTCTGAAGGTCGGTTCTTTCATCTTCAAAAGTAAAGGTGCTTTAATATTCATAGAGAAATTGCTAGAGAGTATGGATTTCCAAAAGGAGCCGAAGATAAACTACGATCCCCACCATGTAATCTCCTTGAGGAAGCAGGCCAATAAGAATAAACCGTTTGATCACCAGTCTATTGAGGGATTGGTTGAAAAAGAAAATTGGTTGCAGTTTACTGAGATATCAAAGTTTGATGAAGATACACATACTGTACCTGTCACATCATCCCAAATAGCATAGGGTACTAGTATCGTGATTAAGAGAAGTTTATCTGAAATCGAAAGTATGGAAGTCGACGAAGAGGGATCACATAAAAAGGCAAAGTTGTGATAGGGTGGTGAAGTTTTAAATGCAGAAATGTCTGATGGTCTCAAAAAGGTTGCTCTAGTTCTAGTAAAGGCCGTGCAAATAAATCAGTTCTCTTTTAAGGGTATGGATGGTTCAGAATTAAGCCCGATCTTTAAGTCGAAGGAAGAACTCAAGAGTAGTTACATGGAGAAAAGAAAATAGTCTCTAGAAGAGACAAGGAATTTGCTGCCACAAGTGAGAAGTTTACATAGCCCAAAAACTTCTCTGGTTTCCGCTAGAGATGCCGAAAGAAATACATTCAAGTTAGCCATGGTGAATGACAAAAAGATGTCAGAAATGGAGATTCGGTTGGATAAGATCAGTATTCCGGATAAGATACAACTTCATAAACAAACCAGTGATATCATTTACTCAGACCTATTACAAGCCATGATAAGAATAAACAAGTTACAAATTCTGATAGATAAGTTAGAAATCCAATTGAAACATGAAAGAGTTGAGAATAAGGAAAATACTATCCAAATTAAGAAGTTTCAAACAGATATTGTCAGTTCAGATAACACCCAGGAAGTCAAGAGAATGCTAGAGGAGAAAGATAATGCACTCCAAGTGTTGAAGAAAAAATTGAAAATCCCAGGTTCTGAGCATGTTCAATCTTCTGAGCTCTTGGCTCTGCAAGAAGAAAAAGATAAGATCCATAAAGAGATGATGGAGTATAAAGGGAAAGCTGTTGAGTTGCAGGAAGAAAAGGACAAGTGGGAGGCCGAAAGAAATGAACTGTTATCTCAAATTTCCTTGATGAAAAAAGATCAAATTGATGAGAAGGAAATTATGGAGGAGTTAATGAGTCAGACTCCCACAGGTGAAGACTTGTCAATTGTGAATATCGAGAAGCCGTTGGATGATTTTTCTGTAGATTATCTATTGGTTCCTATGTCCCAAGTTAGTTTAAAAGATGAAGAAATCAAAGAGCTAAAGATAGAGAATGCAAAGATTAAGTTTGAACTGGCCAGAATGACTGAAAGAAAAAACAAAATATTACAAGATAGAAACCAGTTGCAAAAGAAGTTAAATGAATTAAAGGAGAAAAATATAGGTAAAGGTCCCCTGCAAGGAGAAAAACACATTATTTGGGACACGTTATCTATAGAAATTACCAAATTCAGGCACCACCTGAATTTTATTGATGATCAATGCATTCTGATCAATTTGGCCCACCAAAGGTTAAAGCTAGTGAATGAGCACATGGGAAAAAGACCTCTCTCCACAGCTCAAAATGTGCTGAATTTTTTAAACTCATTGACATATCAGAAACTACATGATATGGGGATAAAAGACAGGATATCCATAGTGCTGTGGGCTAAGAAAATTATCCATAAAAATAATTTAATGAAGATAGTCCAGGACCGAGTTGATGAAATGGCTGCACAGGTTGACAATTTCAAGCAGGATTTCAAGGAGCTGTTCAAAGACGGATTGCCTTCCTTTTGGGACGGAGAGGGGGGGCTGTTTCCTCAAGAGAAGTATCATAACTTGCTAGTTTAGAGCCGCATGGACCATTCCAAGTTTGATGACTTGGAAAAAGGATTAACAGGGAAGGCTATTGTAGACAAATTGACAGAAGATTTCGAGATTTTTCAAAATTTTCTACTTATCAGAAGAAGATTGCCCAAAGTATCCTATGAAGCGTACATGGATCTTGAAGTATCTATCCAAGAGATGATGGAGTGTGACACCCCTAGCGCAGAACAGTGGAAAGCTGTGGAGAGATTCAGAAAGACCAAGTATATCGTGCATGCATAAAGACAGGTGTTATACAATGTGGAGCTGACTGGATGAAGGCGTGGAGCTGACCGAATGAAGACGTTTTACCAAGCTGATTTTTACTTTATAATCTGTTAGGATTGGAGCAGTAATTTATTCCTAGAAGTTAGGGATTTAGTTACAAGACCCTAAATTAAGCTGATCATTCAGTTGGAAATCTTCTTGGAAGATCTATTATTTTTTGTATATATTGGCATCTTTTTTATGAGATGGGGGTTGGAACCCATCATGTTGTGGAATTATTTTTTGGAGAACATATCTATTTTTGAATAACAAAGTGAATGCATGAAGGTTTATCAGAGATTCCTGTGTCATTGATATTACAGTCTATGCCTCTTTCTTTATGTGATCGTACTTTCCCAGTGTAACACTTCATTTTGTTTCTTCTTCATATCTGAAATACAGAGTTGGGTGATTGGAATTCATATGATTATGCTCTAGTCATCATTCCAGATATTTTATACATTTTCTGCTAAAATTGACATAGAATTCATGTTTGATGCTCTGTGTTAATGGACTGTTTCCTCATCTCTTCTGTTTCACCTGGATTAAATTGAACGACTGTGATGATGTGATTATCTTGCCTTTGATGAATCCCGTGTATATGTATTTGTGATATCTTTATATGTGTGTGACTCCATGCCCAATGGTTATGTGATTGTTTCATCCATACATACAAATCTTTAAATATTGTTTTATATCTGGTCCTGTCAAAATCTTTATTGAGAGATCCCTCTCTGGAAGAAAATACCAGTTTCTTTCTAAAGTGGTTTTGCTGTTACCTTGGAGTTTACCTTTTACAACCTGGGTACATTCTGAGTGCTAACACACATATGTACTGATTTCCGCGAGTTGAATTTGGCATGTCCCAAAGACATTTTCCCCACTCTGTTTATGGACCAAATCATTGACGACTGCACCAAAGATGAGGTCTTTTCCTTCATGGATGGCTTATCCGGGTATAACCAAATTCAAATATGGAAAGAAGATCGGTAGAATACTACCTTCACAACCCCCTAGGGCACGTTTGAGTATCGATTCATGCCATTTGGCCTCAAGAATGCTGGAGCCACTTTTCAACAAGCTGTGACTTTTTGCTTCCATAACCTCATCCATATCATACTGGTCTACTTGGACGACCTCACGGCTCACTCACGTAAGCGTTCACAACATATCAACGAATTATGACAAGTTTTCCTACAATCCTGCAAATACAATATCCTCTTGAACCCTCTCAAGTGTGTGTTTTGTGTCCCAGTTGGTCATTTACTTGGTTTCATCATGTCTCATAGAGGGATTGCAGTCAAATCTCTCAAAGTTAAAGCCATTATAGATCTCCCATCACCACGTACTTTGCGCCAACTTCAAAGTCTCCAAGGAAAGGCCAACTTCCTTCGTCATTTTATTTTGGATTATGTGACGAAATTCCATGGTTTCTTACGACTGCTTCATACCAACATTCCTTTCATTTGGGATAAGCACACCCAAGACGCTTTCGAAGCATTAAAAAATTATTTGGCCTCCTTCTCGTTTTTATCTACACCCGACTTCACCAAAGACTTCATTTTCTATGTATTGGCATCCGAAAATGCTATTGTCATATTTTTTCTCTAAGAAGATGATGCTCACTAAGAGAATGTGATATATTACGTAATTCAGAAGATGTCCAATCCCCCTTTATGTTATTTGCATGAAGAGAAGATGGCCCTTGCCATTATTTTTTCTGTCCAAAAGCTATTCCATTACATCCTTTTCAACCACACTAGGGTGGTGGCCGATTCTAACCCTATGCAGTGCCTCTTGATTCGTCGCCTCCTACATGGTCATGTTGCTAAGTGGGTTTTCATTCTTCAGGAGTTCGACTTGGATTTTGTTGCACCTAAGAGCACCAAATATTTAGCATTAGTTGCGCTCGTGATAGACGTTCCTCCGTTGTCCGCATCACCACCGATCGCGATGAACCTTCCTGCCAAATTATTATTCATCATTTCCGTAGAATACCCATGGTATGGAGACATCCTCCTGTAGCTACGCACCCATAAATTGGGGGGAAACCTGAGCTGGCAAGATAGACGATGCATCCGACACCAAGTTTCTCTCCATCTCCTCATCAGATATATTCTATACCGTCGGGGTGTTGATACCATATTCCACCATTTCATCACCCATGATAAGGCCGAGAAAGTCCTTAATGACTGTCATAGTGAAGCTTGTAGTGGCCACCTCTCGGTTTTGGGTAATTCCCAAAATATTCTCCGTGCCAGTTATTTTTGGCCGACCATTTTTGCTGATTGCATCGAAGTTGTCAAACACTTCCACAGTTGCCAACTATTTGCTCCAAAAGAAAGGACTCCCCCCACACCGTTAAATCCTGTAGTCACAGTCGATCCCTTCTGCAAATGGGAAATTGAATTCATGACATGTAATCCTACATCCGTTGGTTTCCATAACTACATTATCATGACCGTCGATTATTTCACCAAATGGGTTGAGGCCATGCATACATTCAACTGTAAGGACAACATTGTGGCACGTTTATTTTTCAATAATGTTATTGAGTGCTTTGGTGTCCCCCAACAAATTGTTTCAGACCATGGTTGGAAATTTGAAGATGAGGTTTGGTCTGAGATTTCAACCATGTTGAAGTTTGAACACCAATACTCCTCCTCTTACTACCTATAGGGAAATGGACACGTTGAAGCTGTCAATAAGATAATCAAAACCATGCTCCAACGGATGGTAGGAAACCATAAAACCAACTGTCACCACTTGCTCTTCTCATCTCTTTGGGCCTACCAGATGTTAACAAAAACCATCGCTAGCTTTACCCCATTCCACTTATTCCACGGTGTCGAATCGGTACTTCCCATCGAGTGCCAGATTCCGTCACTCTGCCTTGCCATAGAGATCCTTCCTGATACATCACCACTAGAAGAACGCCTTATTTTTCTTGAATAGACCAATGAGGACCATTGTGCTTCCCTCCAAGCAATTGAAGCAGCTAAAACTCAGTTGAAGTCACATTTTGACTCCCATGTCCAACCTCGCAGCTTTAGTGAAGGCGATCTGGTCCTCGTTTATGACCAAGCCAACGATGAGCTGGGGAAAGGGAAGTCGAAATCAATGTAGTATGACCCATATTTCATTTACCACTTCCTCCACAAGGGGTCATATATTCTTGTCGAATCCAGTGGCCACCTCTTGAATAATCCCCACAACAGGCTCTACCTCAAGAGGTTATATGCTTGATGTCTCTAGCATGAATCACTTGTAGTATACTTTTTCTTTTGTTTTTTTACACCATTCTTAACATGAGTCTTACACTTTTTTTCCTTGATTGCTCCAAATGGATCCTACCTCACATCGCTACAATAAATTTGTTGATGGTGCAAGTAGATGGTTCCCTAATATCGCCTCGGCTGTGTGGTCTATCTATTCCCTGTCACATGAGTTGATCCATATCAACGAAATGTGTGTTGGAATTTATACCAACAAATAGGATGAGTACAATGGTGTCATTGGTCTCCTTGCTACTTCTCTCCAGTTGGGTATTCGTCACCTTTATGTCTTCTTAGACTCCCAGCTGCTTATCTCCCAGTTAAATAACTCCTACTGGGTACGTGATCCTTGTCTCTTTAAAAATTTCCTACGCACTAAATAATGGGTTAGAAATTTTGAATCCATTACATTTACACATGTTCCTAGAAACCTCAATAGTGTAGCATACCAAATGGATAATGAAATCATAGAGTGGAATATTCATCATCGTATATAGGAAATAAAAAATTGTATCATGCATCATCATATAATCATGCATACGTATGTAATATACATCATCTATGCATTTTCATCATAAAAAGACTAAGATAAATACCATAAAAAAGTGTATCCACGTGCATTATATATATATCATGTCATAAGTGTTCAGTACAAAATGAGAAGCTCCACACACTTTCTCAACTAAGCATACATATCAATACAAAAATCCTAGTGCACCACCACACTAGGGGCAGCTACACTAGCTGCTAATCATAATCATAATCCTACTCTTAGTCCTATGACTCTGCATCCTCCTCTGTGTCCTCCTCATCATAGGATCTATCCTCATCCTCCATCGACGCCTCACCCTGCGTTGTCGCCGGAACATACTCGACGGTGACTGCGATCCTCCTTATCAAGGGGGTCCACTCGGGAGGAGCGCAGTAACAAGAAGCAATCAGATCATCATCCAAATGCTTCCAGCCATCATCAGTAACACCATCCAACAGATGCTTGATGCCACGACGGAGCGACCGCAAGGTACTCCGGGGCGCGTGTTTAGGTGGATCCACCCCCTCCACCCTGCACCTCCATCACTTGTAACCCATAGGTGGCTGTGGTCCAACATTTGCACATCGACACAGTACATCATTAGTATTTGTTGTACACATAAACTAGATACCACTAATCTAGTAAACTATACATGAAAGTAAACACATAAAACATCATGTATACATACCATCCGGTCCCCAGGCCTGTCTTGGAGGTCGGGGCATCTTTGGATCTCCCCTGTAGTCCATGCGTATGTACAGACAGTCCTTAATGAGTACTGGAAGATGTCTCCACTATTTAATAGCTCCCGAGTAAATAAGTGGCCTACCATGTCGCCTCCCTCCTAGACCAACATCTTGCTCCATCTCTGCATATGAGGCTCCTGAGGCCCACCATCCCACCCTCTATTTGTTGATGAGACCTTTGTCTCTTTTTCTCATGAGGAGTTTTTGGGCCATTTCTCAGAATCCACCTCAGTTTGCATTCCATCATGTGAATATCCCCTTATACACATTCATGAGCCACTTGCTCCATTCATACTATAGAATCAACCATTTTTTACCACCATTCATCGTCCCACAAGGGGGACCCATTAGTGTTCTGCATTTTATTCCCATCAACCATGTTCACCACATCACCTCTTTACCTATATCAAACACTTCCCCCTTGCTTGATTGACTATTATGGATTTTTTGTTAAGCTCTTTTCTAACTCTTACAATAATTAAAAGATCGTCGAGCACGCTTACTTCCTTTCACGCTCGTTAAAGTATTTGAAAGGGATTTTGTGTAGCCTTGTGTTACAGAGAAAACTTCCTATGGCTTGGGGTGTACCATAATAGATAGAGAAACCGTAGAAATCAATCCCTTCCCAATATGCAAGAGAAATACAACATCTAACACTAAAGGATCTTGAAACATACCTTATTCCAGATGGTTGAAGTAGATCCTCATTGAGCTTTTTCCAATCCCGCTTGCTTTAGCAATTTACTCTCAACAACAGTAAACAAGGAAAGCATGCTATATAATATGGTGTTAGGCCTACTCTATCATATATAATCAATAATGCATAAGCAATTAAAATCATCCATGGATTCAATATTCATTTAAATGCACATCATTGGACAGGAAAAGATATTTCTAATAATAAAATTAGAGATTACATAAGTGACAACCTCAGTCGGCATGTCTGTGAACTGGAGAAATTGAGTCCTCCACCTGGGCCTCCACCACCTCAATCCTCCATCTCTCAATAGCAAGCTCACAAACAAAGGAAAGCTTGGGAAGAACAAAAAGTGCTCCAAGGGACAAAGGGATGCAGACTCAAGTTCAATCAAGCTACGACAACAATGGACTAGAGTGTTCTTGCTCTTCAATGTATCCAAGGGGTTCCTTATATAGTGCTTCAATGGGATAATGGAAGGTCAAATTCAAGCGATCTTGAGGCATATGGAAGGCCAAGAGACAAGTGACTCAGATCCACATCATGGAAAACTCCAAAAATATTTGGACTTATGCACACATCCCGATGTACACAGGTTTAAGGGTAATATCCGCGTATATACGTGAGAAAGGGATTAAAAGTTGTGTATAAAAAATAATAGGTGGTTTTAGGGATGATCTTGGAAACATCAAATGTACAATAATGGTCCATGGGGTCCAAAGAGTTTGCAGAGGGACAAGGAAGGCCATAAAAGTGTGATCAACCATGAGTGGTAAAATCAACTATAACACCTTGTTTACCTCCTTTATTGGATTATGTAGACTATTATAAGAAAAGGACCACCTTTGCACAGGCTAGGAACATTTCCCTTTGCATCCTTTTATTCTTTCTTGGGAATTAAGACTGAACTTTATCAAAAATCTCATCACAGGTTTTCTTTAAGCTCTTTTCCATCCTTCTCATTAAGAAAATATTGCCGAGAAAACTTGGTTTCGTTCATGCTCGTAAAAGTACTTGAATGATCGTCCTACCAGTGTAAGTTTAACCATTTATGGCCTAATTGGACTACAAATGGTAAATAAGTCTTCCTTCCCCAAAGTTTGGGAGAGCTCTCCTGTGCATACTTTTATCCTTTTTCGGACTCAGGAGACTACATACAAAAAAAATACCACACTGGAGATTTTTCCCTATTTTCAGACTCTTTAAAAATGAAAACACCATCGAGCATTTACTTTCTCGGGCTCACTAAAAATCCAGTAGATTTTGTCATAATGGTGTCTTTCAATGCCACCCTATATTACTGTTTGGAAGCTTCCCCAAATTGGGTCACCTTTGTTCAGAGTATTCTGCGATGAGTCTTCCTTGGATCCCCTGAGTATTCATATTCTGATTACCTTCCTCAACATTTCCCATTTGTAGTTACATTCCCAGTATTACATCTATGATCCCTATCCGATGAGTTTTTTTAATTTTATTCTAGGTTAGCCCTACCATCATACTCTAAACAATGGAAGTTTGAGTCCCCCATACTCCCTTGCCCATGTTCCCCCATTCAGTGTGTCAGTCCCTAGATTGTCCCAAATATTTGGTTATCCCCCTAATGCTTCTTTTCAAGGAAACATTATTTCCTTGATTAGTTGCAGGTCTCCCTCTATTGACTTCAACACATCTATTCCAGCGGATAGAACGAGAGGTCCATGTATCCTGGTTTCATTCACCTTATTGATGAGTTCCTTGGACCACTTGAGAGGAGTCATTAGTGCCTCTCGGGATGGTTGTGTCTCATGTGCTCGACTTCAGCTACATCATCGTACTGTTGAAATTCATACAGGGTATTTGTCCATGCATTATTTTATTGAATACCCCAGTTCTCACCTGACTCTAGCACATTGGTGAGTCTACTATGGGACCTAGACAGTTTCATGTCCCTTGTGATTTTCGGGTTGCATTGGAAACAGTGTTTAGAATCCCCAAAGCAGTGCTTCTATGTAGCTCCAGTATTGATGCAGCATATTGTGCCACAGAGATTTTGACTCCTCGTCATGGAATCCCTCCAGCTATGTACACTTCTAGATTTAGCAGAGCATCAGTTATGAAGATATCACGTTCCAAGAGAATGCCATTGTTCCTATGTATCCATTCTTTAGATCTGTAGGTTATTCAGCCTCTCATTGAGGCCACCATTATGTAACATCGGTTGTATATGTATTGATCGACTCCCATATTTTTTATCCTTGATCCCATTATTTATTCTTTTGACATTGTTACTAGCATGGGTATGCCCGCCTCGTCCATATACTTGTCACACATTCTTTTTATCTCACCCATTGTTGGGAACCAATATTAATATAAAAACCAAAAGCCAATGTGGCTCAAATGAGGAAGTGTCGCTTCTTCACATGTCTCTCCACTCTCCCCATGATCCTATGATATATGCCATCCATACGATGAGCTCATGCCCTCACACATTAGGGGGCTATCTGTTAATACAAAAAATTGCTCACCTAGCTCTATATGGTCTAAACCACATACATACATCATTTCCCTACCATTTTTCCTTGCCTTTGACCTTCACAACTATGGTTTACCTTCATTCTCTCTCAAAAAAGGCAAAAAAACCCACAAAAGGCCAAAAATGCTCACAAAAGAGCTAAAAATCTCATAAAAGAGGTAAAAATCTCACAAGAGGGCTTAAAATCCACAATAGGGATTAAAACCCTCAATATGGCTTAAAACCCTAAATAGGGTTCCAAAACCCTAAAAGAGAGAAAAGGACAAGAAAAAACAATAAAATAGTGTGGAGGTGTCCATCACAAGATTCACTTATTCCTTCTTCCATTTCTCTATTCCGTGAGTATGGTGAGAAACCATTATTATCAAAGTAATCACATCATTTTTCTAATCATTCCATAGCCCCACCATATCCCATCCGATACGTAGAGGAATCCTCCGTACTAACCAGCCTGTGGAGAGATGGCCCATCTCCAATTTTGGCCACAGTGGCCCATTTTCAAGAAAAGAGAAGGTATACTTGTCATGTTTTTCATTTGTTTAGTTTAATCGTATTTGCTTATAGATTTTTTTTGTGACTAACATTGTTTTTGCTGTAGATTTCCTTCACGAACTGTATTCTTTTGTCTCATTGACAGAATGGAGGTTCTTTTGCACATAGCAAGGGTGAAAACCCTGCTACAATAAGATGTTAGCCTTCAGTTCTGCAATATGTCATAAATGTCATAGCATATTCATCATTGGTGTCATAGATGTTCGGGAATCCAACCCAAGTGTCCAAGAAGCTCCCATTTGACTCTTCATCTCCCATGTAAGTTACATTTCCTTCTGAATTCAACCTATTATGCATATGGCCAAGTGTATTAGCCTTATAACTCATCCAAGAACATTAGGCTTCCCATGGATTCGAAATTGCAAGAGGAGGATGCCATGTGGCACATAAATTCTAGCTTGTGTGGGCCCCATAATATCCATGTGTCTCCATGCTCCATGTCCACTTCAGTTTTCTCTTGTATTTATTTAATTAGCTCAATTATTAAATATTTATTCCATTCTAATGTCTGAACATCATTTATTAGCTCCCTTATTAAAATTCCAAATGTATCCATCCAACCTAGGGAACTAGTAGGATTGATGGAATTGTCTTGCTATGCAATTATAAAAATGGGGACATTACAAATATATGAGAATGGGTAACATTTTCTAATAAAACTTGGTGATGAAAATTTGGTATTTTATTTTTTCTAGATTGATATTAGTAAAATTTATATTTAAGCGTTGTGAATTTTGATATTGTTTTGTGTTTGTTAATCATTTATAACTATTTATATAAATTGGAAAATTAAATTAACTTTTTGAAGAGGAAATATCCATGACAAACAATATATTTTTTTGTAATTTTTTGATAGTGTATTTTTAAGTTACTTATTTTTCTCTGAGAACCTTTGAAATGATGGAAAAAAAATCGATATTTAAAAAAAAAAAAATTAAATAAAAATATAGTATGAAATCATAACTTTGAAAACTATATTTCAATGGATAGAGGATTCATTTAGGAATCCACTATGTTTAACTCCACCATCTAGGATGAATAAGACGAAGGGATTTCACCCTCTCAAATTTGTAAATACAAAAACACCCTATATCAAGAGGTTGGAATTCATCAATTTAAGCACTCAATTAAGCTATATAGCTTGATCCATATTTTAAAAAGCTTCATCAAACATATTATACAACAATTTTTAAATAGATTGAATGAGAGTTAATCAAACCCTTGATTGATCATTTGTTTGGTTTTAAAAATAGCTTGATCGAGCAATAGAGCTTGATTAAGCAACGAAACTTGATCGTTCAAACCCAAAACACTTCATATATCTATCAATTCTAAGTGTTAAGGAGCTCAATGAAAATGTAGAGATTGATCAAGCTACTACAAAATTTTCCACAACTTCATATATTACACCATTCCAACTATTTGTCGATTAAAAAAATAGAAAAAACATATTACTTGAAGAAATCATTATTCAATGTTAGAGAAAAAACACATAAAAAATAAATTAATCAACAATCAATATGGGAAACAGTAAAAAACATAGTAGGAAATATGATCTCGAATAGTTTGATGAAAATGAAGTACAAGAGAAGGCTAGAGAGAGGACAAGATAAATATGAATAGAATTGAGAGAGTAGTAGGAAGAAATTGTAGGTCAACCCATTGCTCAAACTCTAGTACATCTAATTGGAGAGCGTTTAGAGCATCCTCTTGAGGGAAATATCAATAATCCTCTGGGTTTTTATTTAACTAGGAAATTGCACATCTATTTTATAATTCCTTAAGTTTCTGTAGAACCATTAGAATGCACATCTATTTTAAATTCGTAATCTCGATTCCTTTAAATGTTTATCCAAACCATTGAGCAATCACATAAGTCAAATTTAAACCTTAAATCAAACAATGGAATTAAAATACTTAACTCTAAGTCTTTATTGATGCCATAAAACAAATTATATTCTAAGGTGGAATTATGGTTCTATGTATCTAATAATTCTCCTCAATCATTTCTATTTCAAAATGTAGTCTTGTTTCTAAGGCTTGAAATGATTCTATATCAAGTGTGCAAAATCCAAGATAAGAACCATCTAGTGCCCCAGAATACTAAAGCCAAAGTCTGATTATTTTCAAACATCTCTTAAGCAGCCTAGATCTTTCTTACATGTGGCCCATGATTATTTGAGGAAAAATATATTATCCACACTTAAGGAAGGTATCTTAGTGGATAAAACTTAGGATTTTCATCAAATAAACTTTTGTATATTTTGATTTTAGCTAAGGGAGATAATTGGTGGTTGTTGGGATATGATCACGATATGACCTTAGTGTCCTTCATTATAAATTACTCTATCATACCTTTCCTAGTTATGTTCAGGGGACTTAACCCCCGCCATTGTGATTTTTGGAAATCCCAATTACATTTTTAGAGGAACATTAATCAACTTACATGGTACAACCTCCCACCAACCATGAAACAAACATCATCTTGTTCACCCTTTCCACCAATCTACCAACTGTGACATCTTACAACAATATAAATCCTGACATCTACAAAGATTCATCATTACTAGGGGGATTCCTTAGTGACCCACCCCAAACACCACCCAAAGTTTCTTTACTTGCCTACACCATCTTAGTAGTAGATGAGGTCATCTTAGTAGTACAAGAGGAAACTTTGACCGGGTCACTTATGGAAATCATGGCCACCATCACTTACCAGTTCCTATCACACATTAGGAATGACCTCCCCTCATAATGTATCCCATTCCACATATCCCATTTTTCTTTCCCATACACGGTGTAATTGAGACTCCATTCATGACTACTCTGACTCTTCTAGTACTCACCCTTGGTATCTACCCATGCATGGTACCTTGCAATTTTTGAACATGATTTATCCTCGGATTGCACTAAAGACATAAGATATGTATGATTGACGACATGGTGTTGTAATTACTTTTAGGGTTATGATCATGATTCTAGTGGTGATACTACAATGTTAGATGTGTCATTTGATTTGAATTACACACGTGCATGTCAGTAATACCTAAATATTCCAAGACAATGTTTTACATTGCTTTGTTTACACTAGATATCAATATGGTGTATGGAAACTCTCTTCTGATTGCAGTAATTGTAGTTGAATATTTTGATAACAATTATGGATATCATGGATGGAATTTGTGTTGCATTGGTTTTATGATGTCTTGCAACATCCTATTACTTCTTGTTGACTCCCATAAATGTCCTTACATTGATAGTAAGGGTTTTCCCTAGTATAAAGTTCCAATTATACCTTAAACCATTTGGAATAAGGAATCAATCTGGATTTTGGCCCGACTACCGTTCACTAGTTTTGGAACAATCCACTATTTAGGGTTTTATTTTAAGAGGATGAGATGCAGTATGTGTTAACCTATGATGTATCCCTAAATTACTCTACCCTATCCTAGCTAGGGAATTCAGAGTGCTAAATAGCATTAAAATACATATATTCTAAAAAAAACTAACTATGATACTAGAAATGTATAACAATCACATAATTATATAAGCTAATTAAAATAATCACAACATTTTAACATTATGCATTTACAGCTCGTATAAAGAAGAGATACTATGAAAAAGCATACACAACAAGAAATAGAGAACTATAATAATAGTCAAATAAAAACCAATACATTCCTACAGCATATGGATGAGAGATAAAAACAAGAAGCAATTCCATAACATTTATCCATACCAAAATCATAGTTTCATACCCCAAAACTTGAGTCCAAGATCCTTTATATTCATCCACATAAATAATTCTTACAACCAAATGAGCAACACAAGTTCATATCCCAAAAGTCCCTCTTCTCCCTCTCCCTTTCTCTTTTATAACTTTTTCCAAAGTAACTTCTAAGTGATTTTTCAAATTTCCAAAGTCAGCTATGCCCTCTGGGTTACTTGAGCACTAGTAACTTTGAAATTACATTCTCTATTAATTAAACTACATCATTCTAAGAGGGACCATTCCCTTGTGATTTAAAAAATTGATCCCAAGTTCACAATCATATGAAATAATATTTAGTTCTCCAAGCTCAAGTACACATAGTAAAACTTCATGAGTCATTGCTTCCATAGACATTGAGGTAAAACCTTTAGTGACGGTGGTATGCCATGTAGTCATGAACTTAATATTCCACATGGGTGTCCCAACTTGATATTCTAATTATTGCGTAGTGACCTGATATATACTTATAGCATCTTCAATCTCTTCATCCTTGATTTTTATCAATTTTGACAATCGCTACTCCTTGGGGATGGGTTCTTCAAAGGTCCTTAAAGGTGGAAGCTAACATTTGTCAAACAATTTCTTTATGGTAGCGTTTATTTTGTAATTTATTTAATGAATCAACAATATCTTTTTATAGTGTTTCTCCAGCCTTATGATAGTTTCTTAGAGTGGCATAATCCAATCGAATTTATTCCAAGATCCTCTTAGGAAAGTTGAGTGTAATTTCAATCTTTTGTTTATGCCAAGTTGTTATTCTCTTCAACTTACTCTTGACCTTGTTGACCCTCATATGATGCTATCAATATATTTCTATTACAACTTTGAGTTTAACCACTACCTTTTGAACCCGATAGAGTTGTTTTGTGACTAACTCTTGTGAATGGAACAACTCATGTTGTAGTGCAATAACACAACTATGTAATTCTGTTGGGATATGTGTTTCCTCCTTTGTTGTCTCTACTTTAGTAGCCAATATATTCTTATCGTTTGCAGCTATTTTATCTATATCATCATGGTTTCTTTCTGGGATTGAAGAGCTTTGGTCTGGGAAACTACATATCCTTTTCTTTCTCTAGGATGGTTATTTGGCTTGTTAGGGATTCTTTCCTATATTCAATATTTTTTACTTAGGTTGTTAGTGCATCTTTATCATCCTGTAAATCTTGTGATGATCTCTCTAGAAGGATAGTTTCTTCCCAAAGAGTAGCATAATCACACTTTAATTCGACTCCTTCTATCCTTGCCTCTAGGAGACAATCCTCTAATAGGATTACGTTTTTGCTTGGCTTGTTTCAATTCCCTTGATATTTTTTGTATGTTGCCTTGATTTGCCATAGATATGGCTACATTTTTTGAGGCCATAAAATATTTTTCTTGATTGGTATGGTTAAATACACTATTATTCTTAATAATGACCATCTTGGGATGTAGGGGGAGCTTGAGCTTCTTATGTGTCATTTGCACTATTTGTTTCTTCTTTGGGTAAAAAAACATGAGGTGATCTTGGACACCCTATCTTTCTTGGATGGTGTGTATGTAATGACACCAAGTTCTCTTAGAGGAAAGTGTCCTCTAGTGATTATGATAGTAGAACTAGTAGTAGGCATATCTATTTCCATGTCATGTAGCCATTTTCTTGTGCTCCTTATTTATTTTTTATCTTGCTTTGCTTTCCTCCGAGCATCTTCCTATGCTTTGATATTTTCATCGATGTTTTGTTGAATATCTTCTTGTTGTTTTCGCTCATATTTATTTCGAGCCTCCTTTTGCTCCTATTTTGCTAGAGATTCTGCCTCATCCTTCTTTTGTAATTCTTCCTATTTAACTTCTACTTTAGGTTGCTTCTTGGATCATGCATCTTCTTTTTATTTATTCAATTCTTCCAAACATTGGTATTTCACTTTGTGTTCTCTTCTTCAATTATTTTTGTGTCCTCCTCTATTCGCATCTATTGCTTTTCTTCCCTGGACTCTTCTTATTCCTTTTTGTTGGCTTGCTAGTAGTATCATTTTATACACCTTTTCCTTTCTTCATCCTTTTGGATAAGTTGTCAATACTTGTACTCTCCTATAAATATATTCTTCTTAAAAAAACTGATCTGCATAGGGCCACTAGAAATTGATACCCATGTAATGGTTGGAAAATTTCCCATAACTATTATTCCTATTGAAATTTCTTTCACTAAAATGAAATATTCAAGTATTTGGTCAACTCCAGAACTTCCTTTACTTTAGATATCTTGTATTCCCTAACTAATATCGGCAGGGGAGTCCATGATGACTTTTTAGTGTTGTCCAAATCCATTACGATCCCATCTAAGGAAGGTTGTTGTGCAATTTCCTTGAGGACCATATGGTCTGTGACGTACTTGTGAAAAATGTATGGGGCCTTTGACCCTCCAAAGATTCACAAATAAGTACCTCCCTCTATCATATACTGATCTCCAAATTCAGTCACTATATTAATAACATTTATTAATTTTTCATAGTGGTCTAGGAACTGAAAACACAATCTTACAAAGAATACAGACAAATATGGATAAAATTGGCAAAATGGTGATGCAATGGAAGTAGAAGCTCTGTATAATCAAATGAAAGAATGATGATACAATACAATGATCATGCCAGATGCATGAATTCCAAGACAATTCAAATTCCCAAGGAGGTCATTCGA